>CM063500.1:120823222-120924979 GCA_032207245.1 Pardosa pseudoannulata | reverse complement strand
TATTTTCATAAAATTCTAGGAGTCTATTTCACGGACTCATAAATATCTAGCGTTTAAGTTATATGTTTGAAACTTAAGAGGTTTGTTCATTTGTGTGTTTGTTCTTCATACCTAACCACACTGTTTGCCTCAATGATTCAACGTGATTCTAAACTGCATTCACAGTACCGGGACACTTTAGAGGAGTATGAAGATAAACAAATTATTGAGCGTGTGTCAGACGATTCTCAGCCAAAACACAAACCGTTTTTTATCTGCCTCATAGAGTACTTTACAATTCTGGAAAATTAAAAATTTCACTAAACCCATCATATGACGGGCTATATATATATATATATATATATATATGTGTGTGTGTGTGTGTGTGTGTGTGTGTGTGTGTGTGTGTGTGTGTGTGTGTGTATTACTAACGACGTTATAAGGTGTATTGTTTATTTTCCATTCCCTGTAAAAATATTTTCATTATATAATATTACAATTAATATTTTCTCATCTCTCTGTAGGAATGTGGAGGTTTACAGCAATATTTCCACAACGGAAGTTCTTACATCGTCTCAATCCAACCATAAACTGACAACGCTCTACTCTGTAAATATGGCAAGCTCCCGCGAAGAAAATACGACTGACGTCTTTCAAGAAATATCTGCTACTGATTCACTCAACGAAACCGAGAGTGATAAGTTATGCAGAATGTACAACAGCTCGCAAAGTTTCGATTCTGTATTTGCCTACTATCCCGAATCACTGTTATGTTTTGCCGCAGTTTGTGTGATTGTTTTTGCCGTGGTGGGCGCCATAGGCAACTTCACCTCCATCTTAGCCCTGTCGACGAGCAGGAAGACGAGGAACGCCACAACGGCGTTCATAGTCAACCTCTGTGTGGCGGATTTCCTTTTCTGCAGCTTTCCAATGCCCATATCTGCCTCGATCTTCATCGAAAAAGGCTGGAACCACGGAAATGCACTTTGTATATTGTTCCCTTTCGTAAGATATTCGAACGGAGCGGTGTCCCTCTTCAGCGTCATAGCCATCACTGTCAACCGTTACATTCTCATTGCACATCCGAAGGTGTATGACGCAATTTACACGAAGCGAAACATAGCCATCATGATTGGCTCCATGTGGGTGTTTTCGTTCGTGTGCCTGTTGCCACCCTGTTTTGGAGTGTGGGGAAAATTGGATTACGATCCCAAAGTCGGGACCTGCACTATACTCGCCGTGAATGGCAAATCACCCAAAATACTTTTCTTCTTCTTTGCATTTTTATTCCCTTGCGTTGTGTTTATTGCTTGCTATACAAAAATTTATTTTATAGTAAAAAAAGGTTCGAAAAAGACCAAAAGGAAGGAGGATAAACTCTCTTCCATCGTTCCCAAAAGAGGATTTGTCGACTGGAGTCTAAGCTATCTACAGTACCGAAACAAGAAAGAACTGAAAGTGCTCCAAGTAATGCTAGTTGTGTTTGTGCTTTTTATTTTGTGCTATTTGCCAGCATTTGTAGTAAAAGTATTTAAAAAAGAATGCGAGCTTCCAGTTTTAAATATACTTGGTTACCTCGGAGTCTATTTCTCGAACATTATAAATCCTATAATATATATTGTCATGAGCGACGTCTACAGAAAAGCTTACAAAGAACTATTTTTTCGCCACAGAACAAACACCGACTCTCACTACAGTGTTTCTGTTAAACACAATATGTCACAGTGCAAAAGCTAAAAATCAAGAACATAAACTTTCGTTTTCCTTTGTTTAATAATGTAAATTAACCCTTTGTATCATCTTGTTACATAGCTTTAATATATCTAAAAAGTCGATAGAAATGCCTTTTGTACACACTTTGGTTTTTGTGTGCCAAACTTGGCGTTTTTGTGGACTCGCCAAGTTGGCGATAACGACTAAAATTTCTTTACCCTGACTTTAAACGAGGGGAATGGCAGTTCTGTTATGTTCTGGTTGTTTCAATTTCTGCTTCTATTTTTAGGAATTTTTATTTCGTCCTGGGATATTATTGGCGCTCATGGTGTATTACGTCAGTACCACCATTTTTTCAATCATTTTGCATTTGTGTAGTAATACGCAATTAGTAGTCAAAGACCTTTCCTTGGTGAACTTTAACACTATTTCTACCCTAACTGTGTAATTCCTAAGGTTAAAAATTAATATAAGATAAATCTATTTCACAAAAACTAATTTTGAAAAATGTACATCTAAAGCTTTTTCAGTGATCAAACTAGAAATAAATTGTGAATAAAAACAACATTATAAACAGTACTTTCTCAGGATTTAACAGGACTCTGACAGGGTTTGCAAAAACCCGGGTTTTTTCAGAAAAAAAAAACCAACACAGTGGGTTCTTGGGCTTTTTTCTATATTTTAATGGGTTTTAGATGCTTTTTTGGGGATTTGAAAACTATTCAGGTTTTTTGTTATGTAAGAGGACAGGATATATAATTAATTGTATGATTAAAATAAATTTAAAATGTTAATAACTTTTTTAAATTGAAAAATTTAAAAATCAATTTTAAATTATGCAGAAGAAATTTTTGTCTCAATTAAAAGAAATTTTGAATCTTAAAATAATTTTTTTTCATATTATAATATTTTTCTAACATCCAAAAACTAGTTTTGGATGGCGATTATTTTACACTAAAAGTTGGCTTTGAAATAGTTGCATTTGAAGTTTTTCCTTTTCAATAAAATGTATTAAATTATTGCTCTATATTAATTAGCAGTATTGTGTTATTAAAGCATTCAGAAGATATTTTTTTAGTTAATTTGTAAGTTATATATGATAAGTAGCAGAATTAATTATATATATTATCCCCATGTTTACTTATTTGCAGTTGTTATACATATTTTTTCCCAATTTTTCTTGTCCATTTTTCGATTAATTTTATCACATGTAATACTTCAATATTCTTATTTTTTTTCCTCATACATTCTTATCAACTTTGTTTAATTTAGATTTTATTGTATTTGTTATACAAATAACTATTTTTCCCTGAAAAGTTAATTTTTTGTTTTTTCTAGCAGTTTAGACCCCCTCAAATTAAACAAAATCTAGGATCATTGTCAAAGATGAAATATGCAATATATATTATAGATTTAATTCAATATATTTATTATTAGTTAAATATGTGGAATTTTAAATAAAGATTTTGAGAACCCAATTTTGAAAAAACCCACTTGGATTTTTTCAATTCAAGTGGGTTTTTTTAAATCTCGCCCAGGTTTTTTCGGGTTGGGCAAATGAAGCCAACCCTGGACTCTTTCTCTCTCTCTCTCTATATATATATATACTAGCTTATTATATCTGACGTGCCCTGGGAAAGAAGAAAGTTTTAGACTTTCCTATTACATTCAATGCAAGAAAAATTACACTTCCATAAGTAATTGAAATATCTACAAACATTAAAATCTGCATGACTGTTAGCTATTAGGAAAGGGCAGCTGACTTTATACTTTAAACCTTTTCAGTATGTGAAATATTATTTATTGGTCAAATAATAAGTAACTAAAAAAAACTATCCCATAAGAAAACTGATAGGAAATCACATGGAGAAATAGATCACATTCCAATTTTAAAATTAAGGAGTTTTTAAAGACCCTTGACAAAAATTAAGGAGTTTTAAGAGCCCTTAAAAAGCTAGAAAGCTAAAATTAAAGAGTTCTTAAGGACATTGGGAACCCCGAGCAAATATGCATTTTGTAAAAAATGCCCCATTTTTTAAAATTTTACTTATTTATTTTTTTTTTTAATTAATGTCTAACACTATTTGCTACTATCTGTTTAATAGAAAACTTAATCAGGAACATAATAAAAAAATTACTTAAATAAGGTTATCTATTAGCTTCTACCACAAATACATTACCTACAAGGAACTTTTTATAAACCTATACCTGAAATCTACAAAATTAATAATTTGAAAATCAAATTTACGACACTACTTAAGAGGAATGAAAAGCTGAATCAGAGCAGAAGCCTCTAAAGTAGTTTTTCTATAGAGAATGTGTTGTTGACGTCAGGTACAGCAAAAATGGCAGCTCCACTTCCTCGTTGGCGAAACATTTGAATTTCCTACGGATCGTGATTGCTATTGGGGTTTTAATTTTGTCAATTATCTGAAAATGGTAACAGGCTGTTGTGCGTATGACTGTACTATACGTTCCAAAAAAGGCAAATATATGGGATTTTATTGCTTTCCTAAAGATCCTACATTGCAAAGGCTTTGGAATAAAAGCTTTGATAAGGCAAGACTGGAATCCAAGTTCTTCTTCGACAATTTGCGGCAAACATTTTCATAAAACGTTAACCTTACTGCAATGTAATAGATTATTATATAAAATTATTATGTTCTAAGAATTTTTTTATTATTATTACTAAGTTGTTGTTGTTTCATATTTCTAACGTATTTTCTATGCACTTGTGAGGAGTACTGTACTTATAAATGTAATTATTTTTTGTCCTTAAAATGATCAGGTTTTGGACATTTTTATTAGATTCTTATTTATGAAATAGTTTATTGTGCCTGTTAAAGTAGTTATATTTTGATTATGATACTTAATAGTTCTGTGTAAAATGTTTAATTTAAAATATATATATATATATATACTTTTGTAAGTGCTAAAAAAATCTATTTTGAATTACTTGGCCATTTTCTAACGTTTTCTTCCCCTTTCCTTCAATAAAATTTAGTTTTATTGTATACGTGATCCATGTCGAAGCTCATAAGATACAATGAAAACAAGCAATGTTTTGCCAACAAAAAGTGGAGTTGTAGTCAGCCCTCGTATTTGTTTACAAACAGGCATTTTCTCCATAAAGGGTCTTGGAGATCACTTCTTTCACTTGTGTATTTACATTACATCTACCTATCCATTCCTTTTTCCTGCGCTGAATTATGTGCCATACCACATCCAGTGACATTACAACATTAAACATTGTAAAAATGGACGACAATGTATGAAGCGTAATATTACGTGAATGAGTATCTTTAAAACACAACTCCACCTCCACATTAGAAATCTTTTCGTAACTACTGTTTATTTTAATGAAAATAAAAAAAGATAATACAAATAACTACTCAAAATTCTGTCTCAGAAATAGGCACACATAGTGTCAAATATAAAAAGTTGCATAGATAAAAAGGTTTTAAATTGCAAATTTTAAAAAACTTCTCACACAATAAAACTGGTAATCATTACACAGTCCTGGAAAAAAACAATTTTTCTCTAAAGTAATGAGAAATTATTTATAAACACTAAATTAAAAACTGTAAACTAACAGGCAACAAAATTATCACAAACTAAATGCAAAATATGAGATAGAAATAGAGCATTGAAGAAACAAATTAAACACTTTCGCAATCATACCTCATTGCACAAAAACGTTTCAGAATAAGTAACGAATACTACCAAGCTGTTAGTTGTAGCACCAAAAATTACAAAATTTCACACTTGTGACAGTTTATACGATGAAAATATTGCAATGCAATATGAACATTCCTACGAGTGATAAAATCTTGGCTGCATATTGACGGGAGGGAAATTTCTATTGTTCATAAATGGCTCATAATTTCCATTTTGGATATTAACAAACTGCTGAGCAGAAGGCCTTGGATGCATCGGAAACGTTGGACTAGGACTGCTCATATTGGGGATCTGAACAGTTAAAGGATGACTAGGAGGCACATTCGTAGAATTGTACGGTCTGTTTGAAAGCCAAGGATCTGGCGACATGTGAGGACTATGGGTCACAGGAGATGGACTTCTTGCAAATGATGGGTTGAAATAGTTCTGGGGGGTGGAAAAATGAGATGCTGGGACCAATGCAGGTATATTGTTCATAACAGGAGAAGGCATGGGAGGTGGTGCGTGAAAGGCTGGAGACAAATGATTCAGTACCGTCAACTGTCCAAAAACGTGATGTGGCTGTTGATAAGGAGACACAAACACTTGTGGAGAGGGTCGATACATGATATTTTGAGGCTGGACTAGTCTTTGTGGCTGATTTGGGGGTGAACCAAAAGAATTCTGCATTCTGACGGGAGACACGAAACCGTGAGCAGCCGGCGAGGGAGAAGGTGAAGAAGAAATGCGTGACTGGAAAGGATTCGGTCTTGACATTCTGTATGGAATGTTTTGAGAGCGATCCCATTGAGGAGCAGGTTTGGGGGGAGGTATATAGTTCGAAGAATCTTCTAAAAATAAAACAAATATTTAAAAATTATTAAAGGAGTCATGAAAGTACAAGACTATTAACACTATAAAAAATTCTATATCTGAAAAATTCATTTATATAACATTTTAAAATTTGATTTTAAAAAATAAACAAAGTGAAAGAATATAAATGAAATGTACTACCATAATTGTCAATATATCAACTTTGAAAAAATTACCATTTCACATACTAAAAATGGAGGCTGAAAATATATACACATATATACATATACAGGACTGCTTCTGGGCTGTTTACTATAAATAATGTATAGGGTGCACCCACACAGGTGGCAAAACTTTTAAGGTGGCCAATAGAATATATAATATTAATTATGCAATAGCTGATGACCTGTTTTTTTTTTTTTTAATAACAAAAGAAATTTACTAAAAATATTTGAGAAAAACATTTTCCTCTCTTATTTTTGTACCTCAGAATAATTATCATAAATTTTGTTTACTGCTTAGACCTAACAGTTCCCAAAAGTCTAGAATACTGCATAACTTTCATTTACTGATCAAAGTAATGACATTAAATATCCTATTAATAAATAATAAATTGTATAAAAGTAACCTAATTATAAATATTCAATTTCTTTATATGGTTAATTTTGTACCATATCTAAGAAATCAGGATACTAAATGAAAAGAATCAATGAAAAATTTTTAAATAATGAAAATGACATTAAACAAGGAAAAGTTATATAATGATATTACCTATTTAAAATACTAACAATAGTTTCTTTTGAACTACATTTATACGTAACACAATTTCATTTCTTTAAAAATTTGTAATCAAATGTTTGTTTGAAACATGGTCCCCGTTACATTAACCAAATCAACAAGTTTTTAATTATGTTATTAGTGAAGTACGAAAATGTGTGGTTATTTTTGTGACACAGCAAAAATATTCATTCACACTCTGGATTACTATGTGGAATCATTAAAATTAATAACATGACATGATATTTTGACGTCATTACCCGGCACTATATGAAAATTTGCTGTTCTAAATGTTCTTTTCGTTCCAGACGCGGAATGGTAAGTTGTCACCTAGGTTAGGTAAGTAATTTAGTTATGGCAGGTGTTTCCAAAAATTTGCATCTTAGTTGTTCTTTTGGTTTACAGTCGCCTAGGTTAAATTGTATTTTTTATTTTTGTTGTTGTTGTTCTTATCATTTTCTGGGATTTAGTATTTTAGTTATGGTGGGTGTAGTTATTTCGGTTCTTACTATTTTTATTCTAAATCAAACAAGATGCTTTGGTTTAGAACATTTTGTTTTTGTTCTTATTTTCTGGGATTTAGTTAATTTAGTTATGACGGGGGTGAAGTTATTTCGGTTCTGAAATCGTTAAAAAGTATCAGGATATTCTAAGTTAATTGGTTTGGAACATTTTTGTTTTGTTCTTATTTTCTGGGATTTAGTAATTTAATTATGGCAGGTGTAGTTATTTCAGTTCTTACTATTTTTGAAATTGTTAAAAAATATCAAATCCAAATCTCAGTTTTTTTTTTTTTAAGTTTATTTTAAAGTTTTTTAAGGGAGGTGGGAGTGTTGAAAAATGTTTCTGGCACTACCCTTTCGAATTTTCATTTGTTATTAAGTTGGGGGGGGGGGGTAGGAAAACCCTCACATGTTAGATTCTTCATAATATTAGTGCTTATCAAAATGCTCTATATTGTGTTTATTCTGTTGACACATATCATAAATATTACTAATCTGTTATTTATTTTTTAAATAACGTAAAAAATGATTATTATGCTAATTTTATTTTAATAATGCTTTAAATTGTTATTCTGTTTTTTTCCTTTGGTTTTGTTAATGTTGTGTTTCAAATATGCCACGTGACCGCCGCCATGTTTTTTTTTTTTTTTTTTTTTTTTTTTGTGATCTTTCAGAAAACACGCACTGTCGCCATGTTTTTCTACTTTGGTGACTTTTCAAATCACACGTTTTTCTGTTGGTTGCACTCCCCCCCCCCCAAAAAAAAAGGGTGGAAGGACCGGCGTCTATAACACATCTATTCCAAATTTAGAATTATCTATAAAAGTCAAAATAAATATACTGTGTGTTAATATATATATATATGTATACATTTCTTTTTTTTTTTTTTTACTTTTATGATTCCTAATTAATTATTGCAGCACTCATATATATAACTCATATATATATATATATATATATATATATATATATATAGCTGTTTCTGAGACAAAATGATTACTGGTAAATAGGAATTTTGCACAACACAATATTAAGTTTACTCGAGTCAGATTAGTTTTATTGATGGCTCCTTTGTGTTTTAAAACCAATTCACTGTTTAAAAAAAATTCATGAAAACATGATGTACAGTAAATATATATGTAACGAAATCTTTACCTGACAACAAAGACCTTTTAGCAGGAGCATCAGGGTTATCAGAAAACTGTCTATTTCTGTTCCTAAATCTTCGCTGTCGTTTAGCATTCTTTTCTTTTTCATCATCAGAGTAATCCAAAAACTGAATAAGAAGAAAACAATATATTAATTAATAACAAAGAAAAAAAATGTGTGCAACTCATTAAGCTAAAAAAAAAGAGAAAAAAATGAGTTATACAGAAAAAAATTAAATTATCCACAGTTTTAGATTATATTTAAAGTAAAGTGTTCCTTTCCAGTAAAATAAAATGCTTCAAAAAAATTAAATTAATATATCAATATATGTGTGTGTGAAGAATATCCTTTGAAAGCTTCAGGCTTGCAACTGCTGAGGTACTTTCAAAAAGGTGAGAAAAGTGACAAATAATACAAAATAAGTGACTAAACATTTAAAAAAAAAAAAAAAAAAAAAAAAAGTGATTTTTTCCTCCTCTTGATTACATATGCTATTATTAAGATTCTTCTATTTATTTTAACTCTAAATCCAATGATTCATGCAAGACATGAGTTTAATGTCGAATACAAAAAAGGTTAAAAATTTTGTTTAACAGACTTTGTTTAATAGACATGACTCGATGTTGCTTTTTATTTAAAAAAATCTATAAATTAGATTTGAATACATATAATACAATAATTTTAATGATGTTTTGAAATAGGTACATGGCTAGATTAGAGTATCGAAACAAAAATTGTGAAGAAAAAGAGAAATGTGTGCTTTGACGTAAATTACTTTAATGTATTAAAGTGTACATTTCAGGAACTTCTTTACGACTTTTTAAAATCACTAAATTCTGAAAACCATATGACTAATTACATTCTAATAAGAAAAGATGAGAACATCCCATTTTTGGTCTTTTATTAAAATAGTTTTTTTATTAATTCAGATTTTCTTTTTTCAACAACAGACTTTTGCTGTGATACACCATGAAAAACGGGACTGTTTACTTAAAAAAGTGACAAAAATTGATCAATTGTAAAAAAAGAAACTAAAGGTGAGAAACGTGACGGAATTGCAAGCCTAAAGCTTTCATAAATGTTGATTTTTAAAATTTTTCCATAATACTGATGTTGTAGACTAAATTGTGTATTACAACAATAGTAAATGCCATTTACTCCAATCTACACGATGAAAATTGCAAACAGAAATAAAATAAAAAATTATGCTGGTAATTATTTTGTATTATTCTCAAATACTATGTCTTGTTTAGGAATTGTAAGAAAAGGCAAATTACTAGGTTCAGAATTACCAAGAGACAAGTATTAGATTAAATGTTAAATTTCTGACAAGACAAATATAAACAGATCTTCAAGAAAATTTTTCTATACTTTAAGCTATCCGTCTACATTGCAAACTTCATTTTTTGCTAAAAATCATAATTATTTTTATTTTTCTATTGTAAAATTTCAACTTTTAGGCTTCTAAATCTGTTTTTGTTCTGTCTCTACGTCATGTTAAAGAAAAGTGACAGCTGTTTAAACATCAGTGACAGCCATCGAAACAAAATGGAATAGCGACATTGGAACTAGAAGTTGCAAATTTAAAGCATTTTAAAGAACCTTTTTTGGACAAAACTTTTTAAATTTTCGTGAAGATGAGTTTAAACATTTTTCTAGTATTCTTAATAGTTAGCAACTTGACAATAAAAAAGTTTTAAAGCAAGATAGTGTGCGGAATTTTAAACATGTATTTTAGTCTTTTAATAGTTAAAGATGCTTTCATAAACTTCGAATGTGTTTTTCTCGGAACAGTATTTTTAATAAAATGTCGAAACTTGAGATGCGATTTCTCAGAAAGGTCTTAAACTATTTTGTGGAAAATTATTATGAACGGTTTTGATAGTATTTACTTGTGAATGACCTAAAAGCTTTCAATTTGGATCATTTTTAAGGATGTTACACTCATAGTTAGTTATAAAGGTAATGAAAATTCGTTAAAAATTTAATGTGTACGATTTTGAAGGACCCACATTTTTTACCAAATGTAAATGAAGCAAAGATTTGAGGCGATTCGCTAGTCCAGTCTATAAGAAATGGGTTGCGTCAAAAAATAATGAAATAATATAATTTATTAAAAAATGAGAACTTTTGAAAAACCCCAATTTTTTTACTCATTTTCTTTATTTATTTGAAATTTTATAAAAACTTCCCCAGGAATCAATTTTTTAAGTGCAATTCTCTATGATAATATAAAAAATAAACCTAAAAATGTAAAAACATGAACTCGTTTCTACGTTTAAAGAAAAAAGCTCTATAAACGTAGATGGATACCTTAAGCTATACCCCTCTCTCTCTCTCTCTCTATATATATATATATATATATATATATATATATATTTGTGTGTGTGTTTAATGACATTTTAACTAAACTAACCAAGTTAATTATAATTGTATTCTAAAATAAATTTCTGGTATACATAAAAGTATTCTGGAATGCTTTCTCGTATTTCAGGTGCCTAAAATTAACTTTATACATTAAGAAAAGAAAATGAAATTCGAATTTGAGAATCCAATCCACACTCACATTTATATATATATATATATATATATATATATATATATATATATATATATATATATATATATAGTGTAGTAGACGGTACAAGAAATTACTTGATTCGTAGTAAACAAAATATGCTTCCATAACGAAATCATAAGAGTTTTTATATTTTAGCTATTTTACTAAATATTAGTACTGAGAGATTAGAATTCAAAAAACAAAACATTTAACATATTTACCTCTTCTGGAGGTTCGTTATTATGTTTCCACGATGCATCAGAACCTTTTTGGCTAAAAAGACAAGCAAAAAATTTACAATTATTTTAAATAGCCTGCATTAATGTTATATTTTTTTTTATTTTCATACATGCATGCATATAAATTTGTTCCATTGCGATTTCAAACAAGAAAATATTATTCATAAACACAAATCCTTCTGCATATCCTATAGTTTGATAAACACTATGAAGTTAAAGTTTTTTTGTTATAAACAATATAATAGAACCTCTTTAACAACCCCACGATACAACGACCCTTTCGTTAGAATGAGCATCTTAAAGAGTCCCCATTATTTGACCATAGGAATAATGTTCATTTCGAATCATTACAACGACCCTAAACGTATTATTTTTTGCTAGAGCGACCACCCATTTTAGTCTGCAGAACTCTTGAGCAAGTGGGCTGTTTGTACCGTGGTGCAACTTCAATTTGATTTTGACGATGGAGAAGAAATTGTCCAAGCTTTTGAAAAAGCGAATGAAAAAGAAGCCTTCCATGCAATCAATGCCCCGCATCCATATTTTGAAGGTCAATTGAATTCTGAAAATTTCCTTCCAAATCTAACGGATATGGAATCAATGATAACGAAAAATTCCCAAATGAACTCGAAACAGGCATCTATCAAAGACTTTTTTTCTCAAAAATTCAGTAATGGTAATACAAATAAATAGAAATGTTCTCCAGGTATGTACTGTTGCATCATTTCTTTGCTCAATTTTATTATTTTTTCAATTCGTTACAAAGACCCTATGATGTTGGTTCCACAGGGGTTGTTATACCGGGTTTCTACTGTATTTCCATTTTGAAGTAAAAGAAAGAAATTATATGGGAAGGTCAAACTTATGATCTGGAAAAGTGCAGACAATGTAGATGCTTATCCAAAATAAAATATATCATAAGCTACATTTCATTTTTATCACCTAATGTACCCCTAATCAAACAAAATTATAAAATCAATCTAATTATTCTGCTCAAAATGCAAAAATATATCATTTTTTTGGGGGGGGGATAGGACAAGCATGAATGTCTCCTGCTTTCAATCACAATATTTCCTCTTATGCTGGTGTATTCAACTTTTTACAATTACAGGAAACCTTTGAGCTTATCATTTTATTAAAAGAATCTATTGATCAAGGAGCAAAAAAATAGAATATCCTACTCAAATTTACAAAATAATTTTTTCACTTTTACTTGATCATAATACAAACACCTAAATGAGATATTGTATGATAAGATAACTAATGAAGGTTCTTTTTTTTTTCTTAAAATATATTCTATGAATAATAAACAAAAGCAAAAATATTTTAATTATAATAAATTAATAAAAAGAAAATTCTTTTAACACATTTGCTGCCGATAATGCACCAGCGCATGATCAACATACTGGAAAAAGCACTTAGTGGACTTGGCTGTGATTAAAATACTTTTATATCTGAAATTATCGCTGATATCTGCAATCTAATATTATCTTCAGCATCCAATTTGTTTCTGTTGCAAAGTTCAAAGAGAAATATTTTTTGTATATGTAGGTTAAAACAAGGCATTAGATGCTTTCCAGCTTCTTTACCAATGTCTGGATATTTTTTCAGGAGAGGCAAGAACAGAGACTAATATGTGACATCATGCATCTCGATTAATGTATTTGAAACCATGACATTAAACAAAATTTAAGATTGTATTTCATCCATAAAATATTTATCCATATTTATTTTTACAAGCAACTGCTTTAAAAGGATTCAATCTTTTATAAAAATTTATTTACTAAAATTTTGGTGCTCTGACTAAGCAAACAGTAATTACTTGCAGAATCCCTGTCAAAGTTCCAAGGAATCCTAAGGTTCCATAGAACCCAGGATGAAGACCTTATCTGTAATGTAATACAGATTGATTGATTCCCACTCTTTTTCCAGAACAAAAATTAAGGACTTTTTAAGGAACAAAGTAACTTTTTATAAGAACCTACTTGAAACACACAACATAACAACATAAATCCTATTTCCTGAGGAACCTATTTTAACGATTATGAACCAGACAAGGCATGTTCAATAAATGCCCTACAATATTTCAGAATTAAGTTTTTAAAAATGCTTAAAAATTAATATAAGATAAATCTATTCGACGAAAACTAATTTTGAAAAGTGTACATCTAAAGTTTTTTGAGTGATCAAACTAAAAAAAATTATGAAAAATATACAATATTTTAAACAGTACTTTCTGAGGGTTTAAAAATGACTCATAACCCGACGTTGCCTGAGAAAGAAGAAAGTTTTAGACTTTTATTACATTCAACGCAAAGAAAATAAAACTTCCATGAATAACTGAAATATCTACAAAACCCCCATCCTCCATGCTTCGTTTAAATAAAATCTTCATGACTGTAAGCTATTAGGCAAGGGCAGCCGACTTTATACTTTAAACCTTTTCAGTATGCAAAATATTAATTATTTTTCAAATAAGTGTAAGAAATTGATTCTAATTTAAAAATTAAGGCGTTTTTAAGGAGCTTTGACAAAAATTAAGTAGTTTTAAAGACCCTTAAAAATGAAAGCTAAAATTAAGGAGTTCTTAAGAACTTTTAAGGACCGTAGGAACCCTGTAATAATGTTTTCTCACACACATGCAGTCGATTTTATCCCCTAATGTGCTTACCTCTGAGTCGAGCAAGCAGGAAATATGATTTTGGGGAGATATATGGATTTTTCTAAAACAATATGGAACTGCTTTTGCTTTCTCAAAAGTGAAAGCAGTTCATGTTTATTTTACAAATATGAAAAGTTTATCTCAAAACATTTTTAAACTGGTTTATGAGGAAGAAAAGGAAATTTTTAAAAATAGTATAATCAAAACTGACAGATCAAAAGCAAATTAAGGAATAAAAATTATTAAAATCCTTTAAATTACATAGTATAAACTGAAAAGAATGGCTATGCAATTGTTACAGAACAAATAATTCTTGTTTCATCCATATCCCAATTTTTATATACAATCTGATTAGGTTTAAAACTTAAAAACATATTATCTGTCATTTTTTTTACTATATAACAATGCTTTGGGTAATATATTTGACTCCATAAAAATAGACATCTGTAAACCCTGAACATCATTTCAGTGTATTTTTAAACATGACATATAATCTGTAAATGCTGGCAGGTATGCAATAGTTAGCGCAATATTTGTTTCAATTATAAATTGGATGAAGCCATCATTTGGCCACCTGATATAGCAAATGGTTACTCCTACAAAATTAAAAACACCTAGATAATGCAATAAAACAAAATATAAGGAACTACTATTATAACAGATTAAGTTATTATATTATAAAATTCGACACCTACTTCTGTAACTCCTCTAAGAACACATATGTTGTTATGTCTGATTTTTCTGGAGCAAAAAACACTTCAGCCCCCACTTTCACACCTTTTTCATTTATTTGCTCCACACTGTTGAAACGGACGCTGTAAAAAGGTTCTGTCACAGGTCCAAATACATCAAAGACCTAAATATAATAATAAAACATTAAGAAAGTGTAAAATTGGCACGTTTATAAAAAATGAGTACAAAATTTACAATGGCAATCCGTTTGTATTTACTATTTTCAATGCAGGTACACTTGCTTTTAAAAAACATGTGCCACTACCAAGCCACAGGTATTCTTTTGCTATTTTTTATTATGGGAGCACCATATAGGTTGCCAGAATTACTCTCTGGGACAACGCAAGCTAACAAATTAAGTCCTCATTGCTGAGAAGCAGGTGCCAAACAGAATACCCCCAGGCTTGGCATGCCACCCCTAGATGTATCATTTGGGAACTTAATGGAGGTTGTGATTATAAACCTAATTTACAAGCCCCAGATGTGATTAATGAGCACAGTGAATCTATAGCTGGTATATCTATCATAAGAGCACTTTCCCACTTACTGACACGACAGCGATAAATCTTAGACGACAATCATCCTCCAACATTGGCGCACTTAAAATGCACTAAGATGAGCTACTCGCTTTTCCCACCCACCGATTCAATGACAATTTTGTCATTTTCGAACCGCCGATATCGTTTATCAGGCAGTTTTGTCATTCTGTAAACGCTATTAATTTCGAAACAGTTCAACATTTTGAGAGCTATCGCTACTCACGTTGTTTGCTTTGGATTGATACATTATATTTTTTGTAATACAGTTATGACATGACTTTATTTTTAAATTCATTAATATAATGTTTAAATATTTAGATTTTTACACATTCAATTGACACAATCTGCTCAGATTTTAATGTTATGTTATTCTCATTTGCTTCATCATAAAATACAATTTTATTGTAGATTTGCTATTATGACTATTTGAATTTCACATCTGTTATATCAAGTCCTCATCTGCAATAATTAATGAGTTCATTTATCACATACTGTTGCGTTTGAAAGCAAATGACTGAGTGTATCCAATTTGGATTTAAGATTGTTTAATAAATTTAAAGAGGTAAAGTGACTAAAGAAAAATGATGTGGTAAATGTGTTAATAGTTAAAATTAAATAAATTAAATTAAATAGATTTCAAAAGGGAAATGAAAAGGACAAGATTAATTACATAAAATTAAAAAAGAGCAATTAAAATTTAAAACATTTTTATTTGTATTTTTTTTTATATATTGTTTTAAACAAAAATCATTTTAATTATTAGAAGAGATGCCAGAATTTTAGCAGATTTAAGAGTTACAGGAAAAAAATTTTAATTTTTAAAATAGAATAGGGAAAAAACACACACACACCAGGAATTGGACCCAAGGGAAGAACAACACGATGACACTACGCCAAAACGACTCGCACACTGAATGTTAAATTGACTTTTTTACAATAAAAAAGAGACGGAGCCAAAGCTTCACTAGCCTACCACCGGTGGAAAGAATATAAGAAATAGGTGCCTAGTATTAGCATCCCATGTTTTTAAAATGTGTGCAATGAAACAGAGTTAAAATTTACATTTCTAACAATAATTGTTGTACTAAATCTATAAGTTATTACTTCGTGTTATTACATGTGCGAGCGTACCACCACCTTTAAATGAAATGATATTGACAGAAGAACTGCTTTTTAGACGACACGATACCGTTTTGTCATTGCATTATTTACTGGCCGATACAGACGCTGTAGTGTCGGTAAGTGAGAAAGTGCTCTTACTCGTTGCAAGCAATTCCTTTGTAGAAAATAAATTCTTTTCCATTCTGAAATTTTTTGCTTTTACGAAATTTTAGAGGAAAACTTTGGAATGGATAGTGTGTATCCTTGAAAATGAAGGTTGTGTCAAATATTGGGTCCTTTATGCACATCCTGCATCTTTTCATGGCAGCACTCCAATCATAAAAAACTTTAAAAATATATATATATATATATATATATATATATAATATGAGTTATCATTTGAGTGATGATTTTAAATGCAAAATAATATCTCAAAAAATGTTACTTTAGGAAAACACATTTTCGTTCTTTAGGTACCCAAGAGAAAACTATTAAGAAATTTAACAGTTATCTTCTAAACAGATAGTGATCAGAGGCGAAACTCCTATCCAAAATACAGGTTAAAAACCTTTGATTTAAAGAAAGTAATTATTTTGACGTCTCTTTGTCTTCTAGATATATATAAAAAAAAAAATACAATCTTTCTTGAGTTAAATAATAGTAACAGGAAACTGATAAATACAACAGTAATTAATCACAAAAATTTCAAAAACTCACCCGTCCAAGTGGCTGGTCATGGGAAAGGAAAAGTACGGAATCCAGGTCCAAGGCTTTCATACCCTTCATAGAACGAATAATGACTGAAAAATAATATATTTTAAAGAAAATTTTAAAACTTTTTGAATTTTAATAATTTATAGATAACTATTTTAACATATTACTGTTTTATCACAAACTATAGCTTCAGTTAGAAATCAGGATATATAATAATCTCCACAATACAGTAAAGATTTGAAATTATTTAATATTCAAGATTGCAATGAATAATGATATATGGTAGAATTCTACTTAAACAAAATGTAAAATAAATGCAGCTAATAAATCTCCAACTTGTACTTATACATTAGAAATGTTGACGGAGATGAGGATTTCATGGATAAGGAACACTTACAAAATCTTGATAAACACAATCAATACCTATATCTGTATCAAATTGAAATTTGAAATAAGTAGGGAGTTTGAAATTTGGACTTCACATGCTATGTGCGTTCAAGTGTCTTTCAATTAACCTTTTATGAGAATAAATGGAATAAAACCTGTGTGAGAACAAGAAATATATTGGGGTATAATATATTGTATGATATGCGATTTTCTCTTCTGTAAAAAGCAGATAGGTGCAGAACTGCTTTTTTTTTTCGAATGTTCATATTAATCTAAACGTATTATATAACATTACAACCACAACTATTTTTTATTGTATATAACATTCTTTGCGATTATAAGAGAATATAGCTAATATTTAACAGCTAATAAATACAGCTATACAGCTATTATTCTCTCATATCATGATTAAAATGGACACAAATGCTACATTTCTTACAGCTAAATTTATTACATTTCCTAACTATATTTTTCCAGAGCCATGGTAGCTCTGTTGGCAAAGGCAGTGATCTCGTAGCCAGAGAATAGTGGGATTGAGGCTCCAGTTGGCCAAAGATTAACCATGTTTCTTAATGGTGGCTGGGACATGCAAAATAAGTTTGTGGTCCCAACGTTCTCCAAGTTCTCAAATGATACCTTTGGAGGTGGCAGTCAAAGTCTCGGGAGGGGGGGGAATCTTTTGCTTGGTCTCTACTCCTAAATTACAAGGCTAAACCCACTCTTAAAATCAAACCTCTTGAGGCAGTAGCAACCAGTTTTCCATGGGGAGTCATATGACTCCTAAATGATCCTAACACCAACCAACAAAAGGGTATCATATAACAAAAATGTACATTTAAGTAATTTTGTACATATAAAATCAAAATTTGAAACTATGCCTAATTTAATCCATAAATCTTTCTTGCTTGGTGTTGTATGTCATACATTCTGCTTTTTCATAGAAATACAGTTGGTATAACATCATACAAAAAACACCTCATTGAAAGTGAATACATCATTACTTAAATGGTTTATTGTACTCCTTGATCAATTTTTACTATTTATTTAAAGGATAAGAAAAAATATAAGGTACTATTATGAGTAGAGTCAAGTTGGATTTTTCTGCTATGCCATCTTTTGAAAATTTTCACCTGCAGTATGAAATTTGTGAGAACATATGCAGAAAAATAAATATTAAAGATACTTTTTATATTCATAACCAAGAATTTTTATTAAGAAAGTTTGAAGTAAAATAATCTGTATTAATTCTATTATGCCCTTCCAGACAAGAAATTTTGTAAATCCGTCTCCAAAATCATGTTCTGGAATCATTTTTTAAACCATTTTGTATCTACTTCTTTAAACTATTCTTTTTATATTGATATAATATTTCAAGACAATATCTATAATGTCTATATATCTTATCCATATATCTATATGTCTTAAATATTTCAAGATAATAGACTTTATAAATGCAATACAAAGAGCATTTTTTTAATTGAAACTTAAGTTCATTTTGAAATTTGGAGATTAGAGAGCAGGATGTGAGATATTTGACTGTTAGTAAGTCCAGCAAAAAGTTTATTACTGACAAAAAATTTTTTTAAATTTAGGATATAACATATATTAATTTGAAACAATAAAAGAAAATGATTATTTCAGTTGGAACTGTAAAAAAGATCCAACCAAGAAGTGATTAAACTAAACATAATTAAAAATTATGCAAAACAAATTTTTTTAAGTGCAAGGATAATTCAAATTAATAATTTTAAAAAGAAAATTCAGTTTTGATTGACTCTTTAAAATAAGGGACTAATTTTTATTATGCACAGGGTTCTCACTCTTTTTTCCAGAACAAAAATTAAGGTATTTTTAAGGACCAAAGTAACTTTTTCTAAGCACTTACTTGGAATACAAGACATAACGGCATAAACCCTATCTCCTGAGGAACATATTTTAATTATAAAACAGACAAGGCATGTTCAATAAATGCCTTATAATATTTCAGAATAAAGTTTTTAAAAATGCCTAAATATTAATATAAGATAAACCTATTTGACAAAACCTAATTTTGAAAAATGTACGTCTAAAGTTTCTGAGGGTTTAAAAATTATATATATATATATATATATATATATATATATATATACTAGCTAATTATACCCAATGTTGCCTGGTAAAAAAGAAAGTTTTAGACTTTTCTATCACATTCAATGCAAGGAAAATTAAATTTTCATAGGTAGCTTAAATATCTACAAACCCCATCCTCCATGCTTCGTTTCATTAAAATCTGCATGACTGTGAGCTATTACGAAAGGGCAGCTGACTTTATACTTTAAACCTTTTAAGTATGCGAAAGATTATTTATTTGTCAAATAAGAAAACTGATAGGAAATCACATGACGACTGCGGATCTCGTCGATGGAGAAATGGATCGCGTTGCAATTTAAAAATGAAGGAATTTTTAAGGACCTTGGCAAAAATTAAGTAGTTTTTTAAGGGCCCTTAAAAATGAAAGCTAAAATTAAGGAGTTCCTTAAGGACTTTTAAGGACCGTGGGAACCCTGATGCAGTGTCATGACCTTTATTCAAAAATTTCAATACATATACAAAAGCTATATTGTATCACTGAGATGCATACCCACACAAGTCTTACCACAAGTTTTAAAATGCACATGAGACATATTTTTTAACCTTTTCACTTAAACATCAAACAAATCATGATTAAATGCCCCTCCTGTTGAGAAGGTCATACACTGTCTACCAATAAGTATTTGGACACCTGTGATAGAAAAGAAAAACTAACTTTATTCAAAATCCATAGTTGGTAGAGCCTCCACGAGAGGCAAAGACAATGTCCGGGGCATTTGTACTACAGCTAGTGGTATTGTCTTCCACTTGGCTTCCAGTACAAATAAAAGTTCCTTTGCCGATTTTGGATGGGTAGAGCACCCCTTCATTTGGCGATCCAACTCGTCACAGAGGTTCTCGATAAGGTTCAGCCAGTCCATTCAATGAACTCTATTGGCATCATACCAGGCTTTGGTTAACCTCGAAACATGACAACTGTCATTGTCGTCCCGAAAGTAACAGGGGTCTATCTCTCAGTTTCATTGGTCTGCCGACTCGGCACATTCTGACAATCACCTTCCACTTCTTAATCCCATAGGCCACTGTCGATTTTGGGTACTTCAGATCACTAGATATGTCCCTTAAGGATCAGCCACATTTGCGATACCCAACAATTATACCTTTCTCAAAATCAGAGAGCTCCGAACTGCATGTGACTCCTGCCAATGCTGTTTCCTACACGATGTATACCAGCAGACGCTGTAACGTACCTAAGGGCTGCAGATATTGTCATTTGCATAGGTGTCCAAATACTTATTGGTAGACAGTGTATATATTTCAGCTGTACAAGCAAATAATTTTAGGTTTGTTTATTCAAAATGATCAACTTACATTTAAAAGAGTTAGAAAAAAACTTTAAATTATAAAAAAAGGCACAAAATCGTTGAATGGTTAGAATGCTTTACAAAGAAATGCAATACAGCTCGAAGCATGTTGGAGAGAGCAATAAGTTCTATCAATAACCACACGCTTCAAAATTTATCTAAAACCATGTGTGCATGTGAATACCAAGCACATCTAAAATGTTAGCATATATAGCAATAAAAAATTATATAGTAGGTTAAAGTACACCAATTACCTAATTTTTCAACAACAGTATAAACTTTTCCAATAGCTGTCATTTCACTTTCATTCACAGATATAACCAAATCTTCAATAGGAGGCAAGTCCTACAATTAAAAAATTAAAAACGAAACCAATAAAATGGAAGTTTAATAATATTAATAACAGTAAAAATGAATAATACATCAAGTAATATGCATTAATTTTTTCTTTAAATTTACATCTTATTTAGTTTGCACTATCCAATTAGAAAATAGTGGCATGTATTTAAATTAGAATTTATAGATTTAATTTTAAATAATTAGTGTGTAGAATATACTAGATAAATAAAATGTTTCTTCTTATAACAAACTATTCTATGATATTGCAAAACACATAAAAACAACAATTAAAATTAGTATTCAGAAAAAAATCTGATTTTTTTTTCTAACCCTGCCAGTGCTTTGTAATTTACATTGAAAGACATGAAAATGTCCAGTTCTATTTAAACAGCATCAAAATCTTGACATTTGTAATTTAACTTAAAATAAAGACGATTAGCACTATACTTGAATTGTAGATCACCTTTTTTTCTTATTGCTATTCATTATAATACATAAATACTTTTTTAATTTATGGCAGACCAGATTAAACCTTTACATGGTCCAGAGCAGGCCTGAACGCTGAAGTTTGCCCGTCCCTGGCTAAAATAATAATTTAATACTTGACTTCATTTAAAACAAGATTTCCAGTCAGTTTTAAAAATTGATCTGAATGAAATAAAATTTTAAGCAAAAATAAATTAAGTTCCTGAAAAACATACTTACATCCAAACCTAATTCTCCTTTAGTTTTAACAAATGGCATCTTTTTGGGCTTTGTTCTGAAACAGTAAAAAATCTTTAAAATATCATGCAACTATAAATAGTTATAACTTGTCTGTATTTATAAACTATAAGTTAGTAATAAGAATGAAATTTAAACCATCAAATAGCTGTGAAATTCTTTATACTGTCTGAAAGAGAAATGTTTAATAAAGTCCTAATGAGTAATGAACGAGGAATAAAAAATGATGTAGAATTAAATCTTGATAACAGAAAAAAAAAACAGAAATTTTATCACAATATGAGTTAAAATAATTATATAAATATACACTCAAGAGCCAAATCATTACGACCCCCTGTCAATAACGAGTTGGCATACCATTGGCGGGCAACACAGCTTCAACCCGCTTCGGCATGGATGCCACAAGTCCTTGGTAGATGGACGGAGACAGATTGTACCAGATGTTGAAGCAACGGTGACGATAATCCGAGATATTGCGAATGGGTGGTTAGAACCGGTTTGGGGCAAGTTTAACTCCGAACTTACAAAACCAGAAAGTTTGGGAGTGTACGGCAGAAATTGATAGGAAATCAAGTGACGACGGATAAATTGTTCAAGTTCCAATTTAAAAATTAAGAAGATTTTAAGGACCTTTGATGAAAATTAAGTAGTTTTAAGTGCCCTTAAAAATGAAAGCTAAAATTAAGGAGTTCTTAAGGACTTTTAGGGACTGTGGGAACCCTGAGTGGAATACATTATATACAGTATTAGGTAATAAATAGAATTATATGACTAGAACTAGAGTTATATTACAAAATATAATTATAAACAGTATGTTATAAATAGAAATTAACTGTGTTTCAAAACTATGCAACAACAAAAAAAGCAATTTTTAAAGATATTTTGGTTTACTAAATGAGCAGTCACAGGTTAATACTGTAACTAAAACTATGATTTACGTCAAGGGGATTTAAATCATAATTTATGTGAATTTGACTTAAATACTGATTTATACGAAGATGATATAAATATTACAAACTCTGCATTTAAGCAATGTTAAAATTATTTTTTTGAAAGGACACTACATAAAATAAAACTGAAAAATCAAACATTAAAGAAAGACATACTTTTCACACATTTCTTGGAAAAAATCCGAATCCGAGGAAGAAGAATCCGAAGTTGAAGAGTCGTCCTCGTCATCCGTCCAAATATCCGATTCACATCTGTATTTACTTTGATTAAAAGTATGGGACACACCTTCTACAGACTGCTAATAAAACAAATATTTTAATAAGTTTCATAGAAATTAGCTGTTTAACAGTTAATAAAGAAATTAAAATGCATTAGTTTCATTAATTACATTATTTTCCAGAAAGTGTGCTGTACTAAAAGTATCATTTATGAATGTTAAAATAAAAATATATGTGGACATCATTACTTAATAAATGTTTATTACTGTGTATAATATCAGGTTATAAATTAATAAACTTAATACATAAAGTGATATCAATTGAAGGACTTCATAAAACTTATATACCTCACATAACTTATATATCATAAAACCTCTGGCTGTGGAAGCCAGAGGATTCATAGTTTATCAAAAAATTTAAATATTACCTCTTTTCCAACATTAGAATTCGACGTTTCCTGAACTGAACCTTCTTTAAGGGTATCATCGTGAGATTTCATAAGAGAATCTGTTAAATTAGATATTTCTGGTTTAGATATTTCAGAATGTATTTCTCTTGAATCTTTTTCATTACAAGATCTTTCCACAACGTCAGCAGACGACAACTCCATATTTTCATTCACTGTTTTAGGAATTTCCGTTTCCTGTTCTAAATTAGAAGAGACACATGCAGAATTACTAATGATTGTATTTCCAAGTTCCTTCTCAACCGTCGTATCTTTTTGCAACGCATATGAAACTTTTGTATGAACGCAATCTGTTGGAATTGTTCCTTCAACAGAGTTCTGAATACTTGCTTCTAATGTAGTACGAGAATTATCTTCGTCTGTTACGATTTCGAATTTATTATCTGAAATTACTCCTTTCGATATCGACGCATTGTTAGATTGTTCTTTTTTCTCAACTGACACAAGAACTTTATCTTCAGCATCGTTTGACAAAAGATCAACGATGAAATTATCCGTTAAAACAACGTCATTACTATTTGGTCCATGTTCATATTCTTTCTGACTCCCAACATTTTCATCCGAAAAAAAAACTGAATAGGAGGAATTCGTCGAAAGATTATTTATAACTGTAAACCGAAGGTTTTTTTCCGACCGGCACGTTAACATGTTTCTTTGCTTATTGATAGTAAATAACATAAAAAGATTGTGCTTTTTTTATGTCGCCATAGCAAATTGCTGGTAATTTGTCAATATCCGTTTCCCAGTCTTTTATAATATATGGATCTATATTACTTATTACAGATATCCAAATACCGCTTCTTTGACAGTTGATCTAAATTCTTCAAGTAATCATTCATTTTCAGTTATAAACACTAAGTTATACTAAACACTAAGTTACTCAGTTATAACTCTTCAGCACACAAGTGAACAACGTGCGAACCACAACGTACCACCAACGTGCGAAGTTCAAGCTGTGATCCACGTGTTTTTCAATCAGCGCAGTTTTTCAATTAGCTTGACCCCCAGCATTGTTGCTATGATGGTTGCCAAGTGACGTAGGTACCCGTGACGTCAGGAGCCCGTGCCCTATACAATAGAGTAGCACCTTTATAAAGGTAGCTTCACCTCCGAATTTTATTCTTAATCATATGGAGTATTGTATCAAAATTATTAAGTTGTGTCACGTTCACTCTTAATTTTAGGGAACATAGAATTCTTCATATAAGTGATTACTCCGTATATGTGAATAGTAGTCGTTTCAGCCGATGAAAACAATACTGTTGTATATTTCAGGTTTTTTAATAAATAAATGTAGTTTGCAGATAAACATATACACAGTGGAACTTCCGCTTAAAAAGTTTCTCCGTTTCATTTCTGTAATCTCGATTTTTCTCCATATATCGACTGCTGTAAATCCTCTGTTTAAAATGATTTGCTCTGAAACATTTTCGTGATCCAGGCCCTTACTCTGGTAGTTGCGGTTTGGTTCAAACCTTCGTTGTGACGTTATTTTGACGTCAGCTTGCGGCCATTGTGAGAGCAAATGATCAAGCTTACGTCAAAGTGACGTCACAACGGAGGTTCGAACCGAACCACAACCTCCAGAGTAAGGCCCCAAGTTTTCTCCTCCGATACTTCCTTTCAATCCTAATTTTTGATGAAACGGAAATGGAGTTAAACACTCTCGTGAAATGGGAGATCATACAATGCATGTAGAATACGCCACTGGGCAGTATGCCGTATCTCCAGTGGTGACATAAGTGAGGAGTAGAGGTGAGGGACAGAGGATTTCCCACAAGATTTCAGAAATTATTTAAAGCAATTCCCCTATTGGAAAAATATTAAAAAAGAGGAAAGATTTTTTTTTCTTATAATGGGAAAAGTTAATACTCGTTTACTAAATTAATTGCTAATTAAAATAAGCATAAAAAATTAATTTAAAAATTTTCCATAAAGTAAGTGAAATATTGGAAACGAATAAAAATGAATTATACAATGATAGGAATGGTCAAGTACGGCTTAAGTTCATATATGATTAACTGTCTAGTTTATACAGTGGACTCCGCTTAGTGTGATCGTGGTTATCAATCACTTATTGTTATCGAAATCACTTGGTCCCGATTTTCTCTATTCATTTGTTTTTTAAAATGATCTCTTTATGGGATCATTACATCGGTTCATATTATTCGTTTTCAAACCTCCTTTTAAATGGCAAAGGAATAATCACTATATATTCCGAAGGAACCCATTTTTTTCTTTCCCTTCGCTGTTGTTTGAATTTCCGAAAATTCTCCCACATCCACTTAGGGAAATGGGGAATGAACAAAGGAGTGGAGTGTGGCACGTTCCTGAAATTTTTCAGACTTACGCACACCCTACTGGTGGTCAGTGGTTGACATATAACCAGAAGGCAACGCATTCTTATCGGTACATTCATTTACAATGTAAAGTTTAACTGTGCGAATTGGATGGTGTGATAAAATGTTTTATAGTTCTAGTTGTAATGCTAGTAAAGGTGTAGTAGAGACTGGAATTTCTATTATATGGCAAATGATTTTTCTTCCAAATACATCTTGTGCTGTTCTATCTCTACTGCTCCCTCCGATATACGAGGCGCATCCAGAAAGTAAGTTTCCTTATTTAAAAGAAAAAAAGAACTCCCACTTTCACGGACATATTTATTGGCAACATATACAGCAATGTTTCAGCTATTTTTCAACATTGCCACCACCAGAAATGAGACACTTGTCGTATTGTGGGATCAACTTCTGTATACCTCTGCCGCCTGTGAATGAAACCAGCCTTTTTGTCCCAGAAAACCATGCACATCCCTTTCCGTACCTACAGCGTCTGTTTAAATTGGATCCCGACCGAAAATCCACTATGATGCCAATGCATCGACTGCTGCTTGGTTTCCGGGGTAAAGTGCGAAATCCAAGTCTCGTTGCCCGCGACGATCCTGTCGAGGAACTCGTCGCCGTCGTCGTAATACCGTAGCGGAAATATCGGTGCTGCTCCTGAGCTTTGAATTTTGTGTTCGGGGGTCAGTTTCGGCTCATAGAGCTAGCAGAGCTGAAGATGAATTTCAATGGGCACAGTACTTTGTGCATTCAATATCAGCGACCGAACCTTGCAGGCGGCTGGAGAAGGAATTAGTTTCTATTTCGCACCACTGCTACCCCACTACTGGCACGAATCGAGACTTGTCCAGCTGGCATATCTCAATTTCGAATCTACAAAACTGTGGAGCTAGGATGTGTTTTCCCCATAAATTTTCTGTTAGTAAATTCATCTTTTTTGTCTTTAGAATCTACTTAGATGCTCTCAAACTCGACTTGTAAGCCAACTGGATTGAAGAAATGATTTCGACTATTCCTAAACAATATGTTTAAACACTTCTGCTAGAACTCTTTTTCTTTTGTTCATAAAATCTATTAACTTTAAATTGATCCACTTTTTTAAACTCTCAAACTAATTAATTTCAATAGTTATAATCTTGTCCTTGAAGAGTATTTTTGTAATATCTGTTACTCATCTACTCATAGTGTTTTTTTAAAATAACTATATTCTTTTAACTAGATTTAAATTATATATTTTTTATTCACTGCATATGTAATTGTATTTCGTTATATCTAGACACGTATTCATTTAGTTAGAAAAGGAATAAATTTTCATCTGTTTTTAACTTCTTTATTTTACCGATATGTTTACTGCCAAGATCTTTAATGGCTTTTATCATAATTTTAGATGTACTGTCATTTTTATTATTACAACAAACCATTAGGCCTGTTTTCATTACAAGGCTTTTAAATGAAAATAAACTTTTTATTTCAATATTTAATCAAGCTAAATGAACTTTTAAATTTAATAATTATGTATAGTTATTGCTTTATAAGACACTAATTCTCTCATATGCTGCTGAAACATGGGTATTAACTGAAAGAAACAAAGAGACTCTGGCTGTTTTCGAAAGAAAAGTACTCCGCAGCATTTTAAGAGGTTAGAAATGCAACGACACCTGGAGAAGAACAAATTCCGAAATTTATAAGATTTTTAAGGAGCCAGACACGATAAAATTCATTTGAAATGGGCAGGACACGTGATTCGAATGAATGACGACCGAACCACCAAGAGGATCTTTGAGGCCAAACCATTGCGAGCTCATAAAAGGACATCTCACAGGAGCTCTCTATTCTGACCTTCCTGGGTCAAGTCCTCTAGGTCAGAAGTACTGTAGGGCATGGTCATGAAAAATAACAGAAAATTACAACACGATAATGAGGACCAAGTTACTAGCTTTAAAATTAGAGTTAAAAGTTAAAATACAAGAGATAAGGTTCACGAGTTTGGTGACGGGGGAAACACATTATTTACACTAAAAGGTTACACTAAAAGTTACAAGAGTTAAGTTAATGACAAGTATTAAATTTTTTTTCATGCTAAGAGAATTTAAGAGTAAAGCATTAGAGCGAGAGCAAACTTTCAAGAGAGCAGATCCAGCTAAAAGCTAGGTCCAATTTGATTGGTTCTTGAGAGCCAATAGAATTTGAGCGGAGTAAGGAAGAACCCTCAAGAGGATGAACGAGCCAAGTGCAAGTTTTTACTTTTATAAAGTGAGGGATTCAGTACTAGACAAGGGGAAGACCAAGAATTCAGTGGATTGACTGGCGTGAAATAGACTTAAAGATCCTAAAAATCAAAAACCGGAAGAGTCTATCTAAGAAAAGAGACACCTGGAACTCAATTCTGTGGAAGACCATGGCCCACCCTGGGCTGGCACACCATTAAAGAAAAAGATATTAAGACCACCAGTAAAAAAAAAAAGTCTTTAATAATACTCATATTTTGATTATTTGCCCTAGATTTTGAGTATAAGTTATTTTGAATAAGAAAAATGCTTTTTAAAATAATATTTCTGAATTGATAGTTACACTTAAGAGAAAAAAAAAATTCTTTGCATAAGTAAATATTTCATATATGTGCATAAAAGTCATTTCTTGTGCAAACAAGAAACCAATACTCACAGTTTTTCCATTTTAAAAAATAAATGTAAATCAAAGCTTAAAAATTTTTATTTAATATCTGCAGACAATACTAGTGAAATCTTTTTTGTTTATATTGAATTAAATAGATACAAATATATAAGAAACTCTGTTTATAGAACACTTTTACATTAAAATAAAAGTAAATAAGAAAAATTGATAGTAAATTTAGTGAAAATTTTCCTCTGTTTTTTTCGAAGAATGATGCATACTAGAATTCTGAAATAAAAAGCAAAATCACACAGAAACATTAATATGCACCTAAGTATGCAACTGATCATTGATCACATTATATAATTTTTTTTTCATTTTGGGCAGGTTTGCTATACAAATTATATATATATATATATATATATATATATATATATATATATATATATATATATATATATATATATATATATATATTCTCAGTTTTTCCTGTCCTTCTTTTAAAGTAAAATAATGGGAAATATGCAATCTCACACTTTTAGAATTTTAAGTATTTAGTGGTGTTGAACTCTCAGTTTTTCTAAAAGAAATTATATTAGGCTCTGTTTTCAATATCTCATAAATATATGCACTGTAAAAAAAAAAACCTAATTTTGAATTTTTTTACAAAAAACAAAGACATACCACAAATTTAGTTACTAAAATGGTAACATTTTTTTTCTATAGGTGAATTAAAAATATTTAAATATTTTTACAAAGCATTTATACAAAATGTTTTGCATAAGTAATTATCTTGTATAAATGAGTTTTCATTGTGTGAGCGTGTCTGTGTGTATATATATATATATATATATATATATATATATATATATCGTGATTCAGTGTTAAGGCGAATGGGAAAACAGTCTTTCTTGATGATAATAATAAGTTTATTAAATCATTGTGTTAATGTTGGTATTTTCACAATTTCAAGCTTAAAATAGCCCCATTAACTGCGAACTTAATTTTCTTAAAATCATTTATTTTCAGTTGGTTTATTTTTAATTTCCCGATGATCTTGGAAAATGCCCCTTCAGATTATTGACATAGTAGCTACAGCCAATCGGAGAATTTAGCGGCTGTGGCATATTTGGCTCAAGAGTGAGCTTTATGCAAATTAGCAGGTATATATATAGCCTCGGGAGATGTGTTGTCGTATGTTTATGTTTTGTTGTTCCCAAATAGGAGTGCTGTTGGGAGATGTGTTTAACAGGTTGTTTTCCCCCCTTCCTTTCAGTAACAGTTCATTTCTGTTAAGTTTAGTTCAGTTTAGAGATGTGTTAGGAGATACGTTTAGAGTAGTAATTTAAGTGTTTATGCATAGTTCTTTTGTTATGGCAATAAATTGTTATTAACTGATTTCTCATGTTTTACTGCACGTTAACAGAAAAGAATAGGCCAGTAAGTTTATCATTTGACAGCTCCATATCCACGCGTTAACTGACTCTTATCTATTTGCAAACTTATCAAATTTTTCCAAAATGCTTCCACCTAACTGGATTATCCTGAGAGCTTACATGAGTGTAGGTCTTTTTCATTTATTTTATTATTATAAAAGAATTCCCTTTTAAAAATCGTCTATAACTCATGTCCTTTACAACTACCCCTTTTTTTAGACCTGACACATACACACACATATATATATATACATAAATGCTAAAGCAAAGAATTCAACCCTAAACTGAAGCAAACTGAGGCACATTTGCCTATTCCCTAGATGCTAACTTAGCAAATAATAAGTTAGATGCTATAAGAAATAACTGTGTCATCTAGAAACCAAAATTCTAAAGAAACATTATTATAGCTGTCATTATGTTAACTTTAAATTTATTATAATTCCACACACTAAACATGCAAGCAAAAAACCTAGGTTGAAAATACCTTCAAAAGTTTCTATATACATATAGTGCTAGTATATAATACTTTAATAAATTCTTATTAAAGAATACTGCTTAAGAATTATATTCAAAGCAATAATTCTTTTATTTTTGTGCAATCAATTATATCATTATAAGCTTATTGTTCTTTTTCTCTAGAAAGATGTAAAAAAAATCAATGAAGAACTCTATATGCATATTATTCTCATCTCTTAAGTGATTATGTTTTCACATAACATAATAAAGAACTTTGTATCATAGTCAATAGTACTCAAATGAAATCTTTGAATAAAAACAGCACTTTATGAAAATTTGAATGTCTGAAAGAGCATCGTTCAAAAATTGTTCTACTTACAAAAAAAAAGAAAAAAAAATGTGTTATGTGATAATAATGATTGTAGTATGAAGCTGATTTTGTCTTGGTTAGAAACTCTTTATTAAGAGTGTATAAAACAATGCTTATATATCATCATTTTAGCTACTAACATATCTTCTAAATTTTTATCGAGGATGGAAGATCTAAATTCAGTTCTGGTCTTGCGTACACTGCTGAATACTCTTTCCCATTTTGTCCACCCGATTGTAAACTGAGTGATATCAACAGTAGTTTTGTGGTACGGAGAGAATTCTCTCATGCATTGCGAAGGGAGTGTGTTTGTACGAATTCTAATTCCCCTCATAGCAGGTTGTAAAAAATGTAAAGTATTCTCCAAGATTAACAAAAAATGTACGGTTTTAACATGCAAATGTACAATGTGACTCAAATACGTGCAATATATGCTAATTGCTTCTTGCTATTTGCTTCTTATATGTGAACAAGTGTTTTCGACTTTGAACCTTAGAAAGTATAATTTCAGAAGTAGACTGGCAGACAAGCATTGAGCATCGTTCTTTAAAATCAGTCCGTCTCCCTTCGAACCTCAGTATAAGGAACTTTTAAAAATGAAATCTCAATTTCCTTCATTTCATTAACATATTTCAACTGTTAGGTACTTGTATATTGTTTTTAAAATTTTAGAAAAAGTTATCTTGGCCGGCCAAACTTATTTTCTTTTGATTTTTGGGCCTGCGGCTGAAAAAGTTTGTCCATCCTTGGGCTAAGCTGTACAAGTTGGCAGTTATGCATTATACCCACCTTTATGATAATAACAAAAATACAAAATGATAGTGCTTATATACATATTTTTAAGAACATTATATTACCAATGATGATACTTTCAATTTTAGACATTTTGTTGAATATCTAGAAAAATACACGAGGAATTATACGGAAACCTCAGAAGTGTAAACAGGATGGTGCACGCCATATTTCAGCTAAGAATTTTTCCCAAAACCCCATAGGGGACTGTCAACAAATTGAGGAAAAAATGAATGTTTTGTACAGGGTATCTGCCAAAGTAAAATTTTTCAAATCCATGACTTTTCATGACTTTCCCTGATTGAGCAGATAATTTTCCATGACTTTAAAAAGCTTTCGTTAAAAGTATATATGAATAAAACTTCTGATATGTATACAAATAAAATATATGCTTTTAGAGAAATGACAGGAATTTTATCATAAAAAAAACTATAAACTTACTTTACAAGTGTTAATAAACTCACATACATAAAAATAGATTGTTGTATCTACATACCTAAGTTTAATCATATAGCAATTTTTCAATCAAAATGTTTCCAATTTGAATTCAAGGTAATTTGGTATTATCCAGGTGACCGCGAATAATAGACAAATATAACCCTTTAAGTTTGTATACAATATCCCTAGAGATAAACTTATATTTTGTGCAAAAATCTTAACTAATTTTTATTAAAAAATAATTATTATATTAATAAAATCTTAATCTACAATTTAAGAAAAAAAAAAAAAAAAAAAAACAGAATAATATACAATTTACCCACCCATTAAGCTTTCTTGCTTCGAGTTTCCTTGGTGAACGAATTTTACTTGTCAATAGGGTCAATAGGATAATACATAAATACCAAACTCAGTCACTTCAGCCAAATGACAAGTAAAAATAGAATTAAACAATTCAATGCATTTTTTTTAATCGGTAGTTTAGCAGATCCATGACTTTTACTCATTTTGCTTGAAAAATCGAGACTTTCCATGACAAAATTAATCCATTGTCTAAATCCATGATTTTCCATGACTTTCCAGGTGCGCGGAAACCATGTTTGTATAACCCTGTAAAAAGTAATGTATGAAAAGCATTGAAACTTTAGCACATGATTAGGATTCTTCTTGTCATAATCTGTGTTCATTGTTATGAGGATAGCACGTATACTCCTGGAGACATTAAGGTTTTTATAAAAAAAATTCCAAATTTCTCTAAGTGTTTTGCTTATAATTGGCAGAGTTCTCAATATTAAAGAATGTTATTTTCAGGACACATGACAAACATTGTGCGCAATACTCTGCAAATGGAATTAAAAAATAATAAATATTGGATGAAAAGTGAGCATGTGTAATAAATAATGTTTTATTATGCATAATGTATTACCTAAATGTATAAAGCAACTTTTATGAAAGTCCCGAAAACACAGCTTGAAAATTCTGAAAATGATCGTCAATAGAATAAGTTCAAAATCCATTGTTTCTAAAGAGAAGCAAAGAGATGAGGGGCTGTATCCAAATATAGTTTTTGTATACAATATGCATACAGTATATTGCAAACAGCAGTATCAATGTTTCTTCAGCAGCCAGAACAAACATTCGCTTTTATGACAGCCTCAACTGCAAAATATCATGCAGTGAAAAAAATATTACATACTTACCCATTTACTCGCCACTAAGATTTTTAATAACATAGGAAATTTTGGAGACAGCCCCTCATCTTTTTGCGTTCTTTTGGGAAAAACAGATTTTGAGCTTATTCTATCGACGATCCCTTTCAGAATTTTCAAGCTGTGTTTTTGGGACTTTCACAAAAGTTGTTCTATACATTTAGCTCATATATTATGCACATTATATTTTGATTGCATTCACACATGCACAATAAAACATTTAGTAAACCTGCTCATTTTTCATCCAATATTTATTATTTTTTAATTACAATTGCAGGGTATTGCGCACAATGTTGTTTGTCACGTGTCCTGAAAATAGCATTATTTGATATTGAGAACTCTGTAAATTATAAGCAAAACACTTACAGAAATTTGGGATTGTCTTTATAAAAACCATCATTTCTCCACAAGTATACGTGCTATCCTCAAAACAGTGAACACTGATTATTACAAGAAGCATCGTAATCATGTGCTAAAATTTTGCTGAGTTACACAAAACATATTCTTTTCTCTTCAATTTGTCGACGATCCCCTATGGGATTTCGGGAAAAAATTCTTTGCTGAAATAGATGTGTGCCATCCTGTTTACACTCCTGAGGTTTCAGGACAATTCCCTGTGTATTTTTCTAGATATTCAACAAAATGTCTAAAATCAAAAGTGATTGATCATTGGCAATATAGTGTATGAATGATGCCTATTGAAAATTTCCCACTTTCAATCTGTTTTCAGTGTTGAGAAAGCAAACGAATAAAATTATACAAAGTTTATTAGGTATTTGATTTATGGGTGCAAAACTGTGCAAACAATTGAATATAACACAGGATTCCTAGAGGTTTTGTACAAGAGGTTTTACACTATACAGAATGAATCCAAGTTTCTGGACTTTCAAAGTCTGCACAATTTATACATGTTAACACAGCTGTCAATTTTTTTTTTCTCTAGACGCATAAATGCAAAAGTTATCAAAAATTAATGGGTCGTCCAAAGTAAGCCGAGAGATTTGCCTCTCTAAATGCTTCAGAAACAGTCTGAAATAGAAAAAAGAAAAGCAATCAACAACGTAATCTGATAACTCTAAAAAAACAATCTCAAGAACTATTATTTCTCATGATACAAATATCCCATACTTTTTAAACAATATTGTAATAAAAATCAAAGTATTAACATTTTTATATTAACAATATTTCTATTAATAATGATAAAACTTGATTTGAAAAAATACAGAACATGCCATTCTTCTGTATTCAGTATGTACTACTATATATATATATATATATATATATATATATATATATATATATATATATATATATATATCTATATATATATCTATATATATATATATCTCTATATATATATATCTATATATATAATATATCTATACATACATACATATATATATATATATATATATATATATATATATATATATATATATATATATATATATATATAGATAGATATCTATATATATATCTATATATATATCTATATATATATAAATATCTATCTATATATATATATATCTATATACAGTAAAACCTCCAAAGTTGACCACCTCTGTACATTGACCACCTCTCTATGTTGACCACCTCCGTAAGTTGTATGTTGACCAATTTTTAGTAGGTTTTACCCTCTGTAACTTGACCACTGATGTTTTCCTGAATTAGATTTTTCCTCCGGTTGTTCTCCACCTGGTTTCCAGGAATTTCTGTATCAGTCAATCATATTATCTGAGCAACACTCGTGACCTCCCCCTCTTTGGTGCTTCATTCATTGTTCATTTCCAGTATGGTACTATTTGAGGGAAATACCAGAGAGTACCTAGCCTTTTGTTAAAGAGAAATGATATTCTAGCCCTTTGCATGCTTTCATTTCTTGGATTGGCTGTAATTGCTGAAATCTGTCGGTCAGGAGAGTGGGGTATGTGTGTAGAGGTGTAGCATTGAACGAACTACGCAGAATTGGAAAACAATGTGTATCACTCACATGTGAAACACGTTCTGTTCTTTTTCTCTGGACATCGCGTCGTGGCAGTACCAGTCATTTATTTGCGAATTTTTATTAAAAATGGCGAAAAGAAAAGCTCTAAAAGAACTTAAATTAAAGGAGAAAGTGGATCTTCTTAATTTTCTGGAAAGCAGCAGCCAAAGAAAGACAGCAGAAAAATTTGGTGTGAGTAAGACAACTGTGAGCAACATTTTAAAACGCAAGGAAGAATATCTGGAAAGGTATTCTTCCAAAAACGGGGAGCTTCAAAGAAAAATTAGAAAAACGTGTCTCAATGCTGTGAATGAAGCCACATTTTGTTGGTTTACAGAGATGAGATCAACTAATGCAAGAATATCGGGGCCTATGCTTCAGGAAATAGCAAAAAAATTCGAAATTGACGACTTCCAAGCGTCAGCAGATTGGCTTGAAAAATTCAAAGAACGATATGTAATTTCTCAAAACGTTTTGTGTGGGGAATAGAATGAAGTTTCAGCTGAAGTGATGAAGAAGTTTATTGAAAAATTTCCAGAGTTTGCTAAAGGTTTTAAAGATGAGGACATCTTTAATGCTGATGAATGCGGTCTCTTCTTTAAAGCAATGCCTGATAGAAGTCAGTAATGAAGGGTGACTCTTGCAAAAGAGGAAAACTTTCAAAACAGCATTTTGCTGTTCTTCTATGTGCTAGTATGACAGAAGAAAAATTGAAGCCTATGGTGATAGGCAAAACCGCAAATCCCCGTGGATTTAAAACTGTAAAACCTGATGACCTTCCTGTTTTTTGGAGAGCGAATAAATCTGCTTGGATGACCAGTGCTTTATTCGAAGAGTGGGTTAGAGGAATTGACGCAGAAAGGAGGAAAAGGAAGCGGTCTATTCTACTTATCGTGGATAACTGCCCCAACCACCCAAAAGTGAATAATCTCACAAATGTGAAGCTAAAATGTTTGCCTCCAAACACAACTTCGAAAACCTAACCTTTAGATCAAGGCATTATTCAGTCCTTCAAAGTGCACTACAGAACCCAACTGCTGGAATGGGTGATCATGAAAGCACAAACCTGTGGTCCTTCTGCGTTAGCATCATCAACAGCTGCATCAGTAAATGCTTTGAATGCTGTTCATTGGCTTGGAATAAAGTTACTCAAGCCACGATTAAGAACTGCTACAAGAAAGGTCCATTTAGGTGAGTTGTAAAAAAGGGGAATGCAAAAGGACGCGGGAATTTTTAGCCCTTGACTTAAGTTTTGAAAGCCCCTGAGAATTTCCCTTACATATATATTATTGGTAGCTGGTAAAAATATTCTTTCCCAATTGGGAGAAATAGCTTATATTTTTAATTGCCAGGGCTTGTTCGGCAATGTAACTCAGATGCAATCACCATAGCAAGAAAAGTTCTCACCCGTAACTCAAAACCAGGTAAGATTTAGTAAAACTTCTTTATTTTCATGTTAATGGCAAAGAACTGATGAATTTGTCTTACATAGACAAGAGACAAATACATATATCTTTGATCTGTGAAAAGACTATCTTTAGGGGAAGACAATCATGTGGATAACTTCTCATGAGAGAGAATTTTAGACCAGCTCTTTTTTTCTGTGGTTTGTTAAAACATTCAGGGTATCTGCCAAAATAAAATTTTTCAAATCCATGACTTTTCATGACTTTCCCTGATTTAGCAGATCATTTTCCATGACTTTAAAAAGCTTAAGTATATATGAATAAAACTTCTGATGTACTTACAAATAAAATATATGCTTTTAGAGAAATGACAGGAATTTTATCATAAAAAAACTATAAACTTACTTTATAAGTGTTAATAAATTCACATACATAAAAATAAATTGTCGTATCTACATACTTAAGTTTAATCCTATAGCCATTTTTCAATCAAAATGTTTCCAATTTGAATTCAGGGTACTTTGGTATTACCCAGGTGACCGTGAATAATAGCCAAATATAACCCTATAATGTTTATATACAATATCCCTAGAGATAAACTTATATTTTGTGCAAAAATCTTAGCTAAATTTTATTAAAAAATAATTATTATTATATTAATAAAATTTTAATCTACAATTTAAGAAAAAACCAGAATAATATCCATTTACCCACCCATTAAGCTTTCTTGCTTTGAGTTTCGTTGGTGAACCAATTTTACTTGGCAATAGGGTCAATAGGATAATACATAAATACCAAACTCAGTAACTTCAGCTAAATGACAAGTAAAAATAGAATTAAACAATTCAATGCATTTGTTTTAATCGGTAGTTTAGCGGATCCTTGACTTTTACTCATTTTACTTGAAAAATCAAGACTTTCCATGACAAAATTAATCCTTTGTCTAAATCCATGATTTTCCATGACTTTCCATGTGCGCGGAAACCATGAACATTATTTGCAAAACGGCAAACAATGGTATTAAAATTGTAAAGATCTTCCGTTTTTCCTGGGGGAATGGACAGCTGGATTTGAGAAGGGAAAGAAAGGGTCACACATTATAGCAATTATTAATTCAACCTTTAGTTTTTGGAAGAGTGGAAGGAATACCAATCTGAATAATATATATAACTTATTTTGGGTGACTGGGAAGGGTAAGATTAAGAAAACTAGACATGGATGGGGAGAATTTTGAAGAACTTTAAGGGCAATAATTTTTTATATTTAAGTTAGTATTATTCATGAACTTTTATTAAATTATTTTATGAATTAAACATCTGAAAACACTTAGCTTGCTTATCAGAAAAGGAGTATTTGAAAGTTTTTTTTTTTTTTAGTTAGAGAATCTGTTTGAGATAAACCAAGTTCTTTGGAAAACAAGGTAATGTTGACTGTTACTATTATTAATTTTATGTAAGAAATTAGGGAAAAATATTAGAATGAGTTTATGGATTTTCTTTAAAATTTTTATGTGTTTAAAAATTTCTCAACTGTGGGAGGATCATTGTGGAACCATAGGGTTCCTCAGAATGCATTTTGACTAAGCTAGAATAATGAATTTATTAATATAAAATGGTAATTTATAAATTACTGACTATGCCATTCTGTTTTTAAATTTCATTGTCATACAAGGTATCCCTTTTATAATAATATCCTAAGTTATCTGTCCATCTGTCCTCGAATTTAGGAAGCAGTTGTACCTGGAATGAATAGAGGCATCCATATTGAATTCTTGATGAGTTACGGTTAGCAATGTTCGAAATCCCCCCTTCCCTCCCTCTTCTAGCAATTAATGGCATTATTTCAAATTTATGATTATAAATTCAAGCCATAATCATTATTTAAACCACACTTTAATATATTTCTAGCACGATAAATGTTTAATCCCTTATATAATAATAGCCTAAGTTGTCTGTCCTCCAACTTATGAAGCGGGTGGACCTGGAATGGATAGAGGTAACCATGTAAAGTGAATAAAGTTTTTCTCCTAAACTATTTATCCAATTCTAAAATAAATTGGTATAAATAGGCTTCATATCATGGCAAAAAATACTGTTGTCTTTAAAACGTTCAAAATACAACCCCTTCCTCCTTTTTGAGAGTTTAATGTCATTATTTCGAGCCCTATTTTCCCCGGTTAAGAGCAGGCGATTCAATTTATCAACTTGTCACATAATAAATAGGTAAAAATAACTTTTCCTAGCATTGTGACATCATTCCTTTAACCATCTCATTGAATCATTTCTTATTTCAAATTACTTAAATATGTCTGCATTATTTTCATATGTTTTATCATTGAACTTAGATATTACGTTAATGATTTTCTTTTATATTTTGCTTAAATAATAGATTAGGTACATATGAGATAATTGTAAATTGAATCATCGATTATTTTTTGCTGCAATGAAAATTTTATCACCGGTATTAACAACCAATTCTACCTCCAAGGTGTAGGAGAAATGCTAGTTTCATTCCTTTACTTCCATTCATTACTGTGGCAAGAAAAAAAAAAAAATCAGAACTTAACGATCATTTTGACTTAGCTAAGAAAACTTTGAATTATCTTTCTAAAGGAATTCGACTTGATTCTAAACTGCATCCACAGTATCGGGAGACTTCAGAGGAGTATGAAGATAAATTATTGAGTGTATACCAGATCATTCTCAGCCAAAAAACAAACCATTTTTTAACTGTCTCATAGGGTACTTTACAATTCTCTAAAATTAAAAATTTTACTCATCCCGTCATCTGACGGGTTATATGCTAGTATATGAATATTAACCAATAAACTGATGTTTGTTTAATGACAACATTCCAAATACCTTTTGATCTCAGTAGTATTATTAGATGTTAATTATTAATATAAACTTATAAAAATTTAATAGTTAAATTTAAAAAACAAAAACAGAATATTTACTGAAGAGCATTCACCTACGAATGGTAACATTTTCAACAAAAGTTAATTGCCGATTAACTTAAAAAATGACTTACAGGATGGGCATGGCACACTCTGGCAACATCTTCGGATGAAGCACCATATTCCATAGCAAGAGCAGCTTCATTAATGAGTTCACCAGCACCCTTAAATGGAAAACATTAAACAGCTTTTAATGTATTGCTTAATTGTGCATTTGTGTTGACATACAAGTAATAACACAAGGATTTTATAAATGTACAAAATTCTTTAACAACATAAAAAGGCTTAAGATAGTACCTATTCTAAATCCATTAATATGGCCCAATTTTATAAAATTTTAATTATTTTATGGGCCACATCATTCCAAAAAATGTGACTGAATGTAGAACTATGTCACATCTTTCTGAAATACTTTAGTATTGAATTGCAATTTTCTCCAAGCTCAGAGAAAGGTGTACAGTTTACTGAGCGAGGTAAGAATTTATAATTACTGACATTAAGATGTAATATAGCCCTTGAAAAAGTTATAAGAGATTCAGGTATCAACACTAGAGGCACAATCCTGCAGAAATCTATTCAGGTACTTGCATATGCAGATGATATTGATATTGTTGGGCGAAGAAAAGAGGACGTGGTTGAGGCATTTATTGCCCTTGAGAGTGCTGCTAAGGATATGGGCTTAGAAGTAAACGAGAAAAAGACTAGAATACATGATGTACAATCGCTTAAGATTGGAAACTATATTTTCAAGGGAGTCATCCAGTTTAAATACTTGGCCACACTTACTTACCAGTAGAAATGAGATAAAGACTGAAATTAGAAACCGAATTTGTATGGCAAATGGGTGCTATTTTGGTTTAAAGAGCCAAATAAAATCTAAACTCCTCTGCATCCATACAAAAATAAACCTATACAAAACCTTTATAAGACCAATCATTTTATAAGGCAGTGAGACATAGGCAGTTAACAAAACTGAAGAAAATAGGCTGCTCATTTTGGAAAGAAAAATCCTTCCGTCAATATTTGGAGCAGTAAAGGAAAATAATACGTGGAGAGGTTTATATAACCATGAATTATATGCTAAATACAGACAACCTAACTGTGGTGTATTAACTGTGGAATTAATGGATAACTGCTATGGAGGTTCGCACTCCGGATGTCCGAACTGAAAGAACTAAAATGTGTGATGTACTTTGGTTGTTCATTTGTGAAGCAGTTATGTAAATGTCGAGTGTGTTACGTATTATATAAATGTTTTGTGATGTATTCCCCTGCCTGATCTCTTAAACCACCGACACTCTGCACAAATAGTGAACAAAAACAACATTAACATCTTGAGAGTTATTACATCCAACACAATTAGATGGCTGGACATGTTTTCAGACGAGCAGATTTGGACTCAGTTAAAAAATTAACTTTTTCAAAGATTGAGGGTACAAGAAGAGGTAGATCAGCAACAAGGTGGTTGGATTGTGTGGAGAAAGATTTGGAGATCTTGGGTATTAAATAGATGGTAAAAAGTCGTGGAGGAAGCAGACAGAGAAAGCCTTGGCCTGCACCAGGCTGTAGCACTGCTGAATAAGAAGACATTAAGATGACTCATAAAAACAGTACGCTGGCATTCACTTTGCTCATCCTATTATTACATTGGCATTTAGTAAGCCTCAGGTAGGCATTCTGTTAGAAACAACCAATATCCAACTGTTGGCCTTCAGTTGGTCAACAAAGCTTATTGGGGTTTGCCCATCAAATGCTACACAAGCCCATTATAAAGTTGCTAGTAAAAACAATACTAATGCACAAAAGCATTCTTTGGAAATTGAATCCAATACAATTTTCTGAAGTGCTAACCACTATGCAATAGGATGGTAAGTTTGTAAATACATAAACTACAGTTAAAATCTATTTACTCGCCATATGAACAATAAATGCTTAAGGTATCCGTCTACGTTCGGAGAACTTTTTTTTCTTTAAACTTAGAAACGAGTTCATGTTTTTACATTTTTAGATTTATTTTTTATATTATCATACAGAATTGCACTTAAAAAATGGATTCCTGGAGAAGTTTTTTATAAAATTTCTAAAAAAAAAAAACAGTTTTTTCAAAAGGTCTCATTTTTTAATAAATTAAATTATTTCCATATTTTTGATGTAATCCATTTCTTATACACTGGACTAGCGATTCAAAGTAAAATCTTTGCTTCATTTACATTTGGTAAAAAATATGAGTCCTTCAAAATCGTACACATTGAATTTTTAACGAATTTTCATTACCTTTATATTTAACTATGAGTGTAACGTCCTTAAAAATGATCCAAATTGAAAGCTTTTACGCCATTCACTAGTCAATACTATCAAAAGCATTCATAATAATTTTCGACAAAATAGTTTAAGAACTTTTTGAGAAATCCCATTTCAAGTTTTGACATTTAATTAAAAATAATGTTCAGAGAAAAACGCATTTGAAGTTTACGAAAGCAACTTTAACTATTAAAAAATTAAAATGCATGTTTAAAATTTCCCACACTTTCTTGCTTCAAAACTTTCAAATTGCCAACAAGGTGATAATTACTAAAAATACTAGAAAAATGTTTAAACTTCATCTTCACGAAAATTTAAAAAGTTTTGTCTAAAAAATGCTCTTTAAAAAGGCTTTAAATTCGCAACTTCCGGTTTGTTTTGACTGTCACTGATCTTTCGACAGTTGTCACTTTTCTTTAAAATGCCATAGAGACAAAACAAAAACAGATTTAGAAGCCTAAAAGTTGAAATTTTACAATAGAAAAATAAAAAAAATTATGATATTTAGCAAAAAAGGATGTTTTTAACATAGACGAATACTTTAAGAAAAATACTAAATGGTATAATTTCCTGTGAGCAGTTTCATTCCAAAATTAAAAGTTTTAATTACTGGTATAATTACTGAATAAAACAAAACTTACCCAGCAAATGAGGTGGGCTCCCAAAATTCGATCCGTTACCTTGTCGGAAAGGATTTTTATGAAGCCATCTGTTTCAGCATTTGTCTTAGCTCTGCTATTGGCCATCATGGGAAACTTTCCAATTTTATATTGCACACCCTAAATAACAATTCAGATAATTACAAAACAAAATAACTATATTTTACTCTAAATTGTATAAAATATAAAACATAGAATAAGTTGACACATTCATTTGTATATTATTTCCAATGCATGGCACTTGCTCCTTATACAGGGTTCTTGCTGTTTTTCTAGAACAAAAATTAGGACTTTTTAAGGACTTTCTAAGGACTACAGTATTTCAGAATTAAGTTTTTAAAAATGCCTAAAAGTAATAAAATATATCTATTTGACAAAAACTAATTTTGAAAAATGTACATTTAAAGCTTCTTGAGTGATCAAACTAGAAATAAATTGTGAATAAAACACAAATTTATAAACAGTACTTTCTGAGGGATTAAAAATGACTCTCTCTCTATATATATATGTATGTATGTATGTATGTATATATATATATATATATATATATATATATATACATACATCATATATATATATATATATATTCTAGCTGATTATACCTGATGTTACCTGGGAAAGAAGAAAGTTTTAGACTTTTCTATTACATTCAGTGCAAGGAAAATTAAACTTCTATAAGTAACTGAACTATCTACAAACTCCCCATCCTCCATGCTTCATTTAATTAAAATCTGCAGGACTGTCAGCTGACGGTTAGGAAAGGGCAGCTGACTTTATACTTTCAACCTTTTCAGTATGCGAAAGATTATTTATTGGTCAAATAATAAGCAAGTAAGAAAAAACTGTCCCATAAGAAAACTAATAGGAAATCATGTGACGATGGTGGATGACATTGATGAAGAAATAGATCGCATTCCAGTTTAAAAATGAAGGAGTTTTAAGGACCTTTGACAAAAATTAAGTAGTTTTAAATGACCTTAAAAATGAAGGAGTTCTAAAGGACTTTTAAGGACTGCAGGAACCCTGTTACAGCATTCACCACTATCGTGCTGCAGAAATTTGTTGGCATTTAAGAACTGTACACCAGGATATAAGCAGCCAACAAAATGGTTTCTCATAATTTAGGACAAAGCAGAAAATCCCAACCCTCACCTGCCACTTAGAGAATATTGTCACCGTGAACCTATTTTGTGTGTCCCAGCCACCAATAACAAACATGGCAGATCTTTGGCCAGCTCAAGCTTCAAACTTGCAACCCTCCGGTTGCAAGATCACTATCTTTGCCAAATGAGTTACTGTAGCCCATTAAGTACTTTTAAATCTCTTTCATAAGTTATTTATAATGTTAGTGCAGTAAACATGTAGAAGTGAACAGTTAATCTAATTTTCTCTTTTTATAGCAAAAGAAAAAAAAATTGCAAAGGCTCTGAAAATTTCATACCAAAGAAAAGAGCAGTTGAACTTGAGTAATATATAAAATATTTGACAACTGAGCTATCAACGCTCAACATTCATTTCCATTTATTTCTCTACATTACATATTCTTGAAATTTTGGAAAATTCTCTGATTTTTGCAGAGTTTGGAAACTATTTTCCTAAATCATAAATACCTTACAATTTCCCAATTTCTTAGTTTTCATTGATTTGTGAAACTCTGTACTAATTAGTAATACGTAATAGTTCTTTTCAAAAGCAATAGAATTTTATATCTGAATTTAGGTACTCCTCACTTTGTAATCAAATTTTATTCTAACCTTGCTAAGGAAGGAACTTACACAGGGATTAGAAGAACTTTATGAAATTATAAATAATATACAACAAACTTCAAATTTAATCACAAAAGATATGAATATATGTGATCAAATATGGCTCTGGTCTATTAGTTGCTTGGGTGCAAGGTTGTATTTGGCCACCCCCTTACACGGTTTCTGCTCTTTTTCTAGAACAAAAATTAAGGACTTTTTAAGGACCAAAGTAATTTTTTATAAGGACCTACTTGACATACACGACATAACAGCATAAACCCTATCTCCTGAGGAATATATTTTAATGATTATGAACTAGACAAGTCATGTTCCATAAATGCCCTACAATATTTTAGAATTAAGTTTTTAGAAATGTCTAAAAATGAATATAAGATAAATCCATTTGAACAAAACCTAATTTTGAAAAATGTACATCTAAAGTTTTTTGAGTGATCAAACTAAAAATAAATTGTGAATAAAATACAATATTATAAACAGTACTTTCTGAGGGTTTAAAAAATGACTGATATATATATATTTATATACCAGCTTATTATACCCGACATTCCCTGGAGAAGAAGAAAGTTTTAGACTTTTCTATTACATTCAATGCAACTTTGAACTTTCGTAAGTAACTGAAATATCTACAAACCTCACAATTTAAATGCTTCGTTTAATTAAAATCTGCTTGAGTGTTAGCTATTAGGAAAGGGCAGCTGACTTTAAACCTTTTCAGTATAAGAAAGATTATTTGTCAAAAAAGTTTTCTGGCTCGTGACCATAAAAAATACTATTAAACTTAAAGTATTTTCATAAATTTTTAAGGATAGCAAGGAAAGGAATTTTGAGTTACTACAGTAATACACTGAAAGCATATATGCATTTGAGGATTTTCTTTAATATTAATACTGCACGTTTGGCTAAACAATGTAAAAGAATGTTATAAACATTAACAAATATTTGATATATTCTTAGTATATATATATATATATATATATATATATATATATATTCTTTGACCAGTACTTATCATCTGTACTGGTGTTCTTAGAACCGGTTTTGGGCAAGTTTAATGCCGAACTTATAAAACCAGAAAGTTCAGAGAGTATGGCGAAAACTGATAGGAAATCACATGATGAAGGCAAATCATGTCAATGGAGAAACTGATCACGTTCCAATTTAAAATTAAGGAGTTTTTAAGGACCTTTGATAAAAACTAAGTAGTTTAAAGGGCCCTTAAAAATGAAAGCTAAATTTAAGGAGTTCTTAAGGACCGTGGGAACCCTGTAACTGTTTGTTGGAATGGAAATGACTAAAATAGTGAATAGCGAGTGTATGCTACACTTAATATCAAATGATTAATATATATATATATCCAGGGTATCTGCCAAAATAAAATTTTTCAAATCCATGACTTTTCCTGGTTAAGCAGATCATTTTCCATGACTTTAAAAAGCTTTCGTCAAAAGTATATATGAATAAAACTTTTGACGTACATACAAATAAAATATATGCTTTTAGAGAAATGACAGGAATTTTATCATAAAAAAACTATAAACTTATAAAGTTTTAATAAACTCACATAAAAATAAATTGTTGTATCTAAATACCTAAGTTTAATCTTATGGCAATTTTTGAATCAAAATGTTTCCAATTTGAATTCAGGGTACTTTGGTATTATCCGGGTGACCATGAATAATAGACAAATATAACCCTATAACGTTTATATAAAATATCCCTAGAGATAATCTTATATTTTGTGCAAGAATCTTAACTAATTTTTATTAAAAAATAATTATTATTATATTAATAAAATTTTAATCAACAATTTAAGAAAAAAACCAGAATAATATACATTTACCTACTCATTAAGCTTTCTTGCTTTGAGTTTCTTTGGGGAACCAATTTTACTTGGCAATAGGGTCAATAAGATAATACATAAATACCAAACTCGGTAACTTCAGCCAAATGACAAGTAAAAATAGAATTAAACAGTCCAATGCATTTTTTTTAATCGGTAGTTTAGCGGATCCATGACTTTTACTCATTTTGCTTGAAAAATCAAGACTTTCCATGACAAAATTAATCCATTGTTTAAATCCATGATTTTCCAGGTGAGCAGAAACCATGTATATCATATGTTTATAAATTATATACTATGTAACATACAACATATAATAAAATAAGTGATTAATACTATACATTATTTAAAATAAAGAAAGAAAAAAAAAGAATGTGTTAGAATATTCTATCTCTCTCTAACTCTTTTATTAATTTTGGAGTAGTTAGTATTTTTTAACGTAATGTTAACAAGATAACAAATTAGTGTATATTTAGATACAAGCTTTTGAAAATGCATATATTTAAAAAGTATAACCTCTTTCTTCAACTGTTCTTCACTTTTTCCAATCCAAGCAACTTCCGGATGGGTGTATATTACAGAAGGAACACAGTTGTAGTCTATGTGAACGGCTCCACCAGCAATTCCTTCAACACATAAGATACCTACAAAATATTTAGATTAGGTAAAGGTTTTTTGGTTTTGGTTAGGAGAGCTACAGTCTACTTTTTGCAACACAAGGGCTAATGAAACCAGGACCTACTACTTAAAGCCTATTCTAAACATCCATGCCCAATAGTGGGATTTGAACCCATAAACTCTGGTACGGAAGGCCAGCACCTGTCACAGAAAGGCTGTGACAAATGCAGACACTAGCAGGGAAAAACGAATTGAAACCTTTACTTAATAGTAAGTTACTAGTGCATACCTTTGATAGATTACAATAGCAGAGTTCTGTGAAACAGAGAAGCTACTCTGAATAACACTGATAAGAGGAAATAAGACAAAGCTTAAGTACAAACAATTAACATTTATTGGTAAACGGAAACACAAGAAAAACAAGTCAGTATAACAAAAATAAGTTTAAATATAAGGAGACGGCTGGAGCAAGTGTAAAGTACATACTAGAGCAAGACAAAAAGAAATATTACTACCTTCGGTATTCCTACTTAAAAGTGAAAAATAATAAACTATGTAAAATAAACAGGAGGAAAATAACCCTACAGGCTAAGGCTACTCGAAGGTAGAAAGTTCGAGCAATCCACCACGAACGTACACCACACGGCTGCATGCGAAAGAATGAACTGCCAGGGAGAAGGCGAAAGTCGCGCTCTGTGCGCAGTGAGTGCTCTGACTACTCCCTCCGACACATACTTATACTCGCGCTCTGACTTGCGCATGCACATTAAAACAGTTTGCATGCCTAATTAATGAGGAGTCGATTACCGTGTTGCGAAATGTTCGATCGCAACGTGGTATGGGAAACATCTAAGCTCAAGTAATAGGTTGCTGACGATTTGAAATATGTAACAGCACCTTAACCAATTGGCCACTGTTTAGCTATATTAGATAAAAAGGAAATAACACTTTAAGCCAGCATGTCCGATTGCTTTCAGAAAATTCATTAATGCAAATTTTAAATATTTCACTAGCATCAGAGACTGGTGTTACTTGGACAATCTTGAATAATGTGTCATTAGCTGGACAGAAAGAAGTGAGGTCATTTCAGGCTGGCAACAGCTCAGGTACTTCCAAAAAGGTGAGAAAAGAAACAAATAATACAGAATAAGTGACTAAACATTGAAAAAAAAAAAGATTTTTTTTTCTCCTCTTGATTACAGATGCTATTATTAAGATTTTTCTATTTATTTTAGCTGTAAATCAAATGATTCATGCAAGACACAATTTTAGCGTCAAATACAAAAAAGGTTAAAAATTTGGTTTAAAACAACTTAACATTGCTTTTCATTCAAGAAAATCTATAAATTAGATTTGAATACATACAATACATTAATTTTATAATCACAATTTTCTGCATACATTAATGATGTTTTGAAATATGTACATAACTAGATTAGAGTATAGAAACAAAAATTGTGAAGAAAAAGAGAAATGTGTGCTTTGACGTAAATGACTTTAATGTATTAAATGTAGATTTCAGGAACTTCTTTACAACTTTTAAAAATCGCTAAATTCTGGAAATCATATGACTTATTACATTTTAATAAGAAAATTAAGATGAGAGCATCCTATTTTTGGTCTTTTATTAAAATATTTTGTTATTAATTCAGATTTTCTTTTTTCAACAACAGACTTTTGCTGTGATACACCATGAAAAAAGTGACTGTTTACTTAAAAAAAGTGACTAAAGGTTAGAAAAGTGATGGAATTGCAAGTCTGCACTTGTTTTGCAAAAAATAGGTTGCAGTGTTTCAAACAAAACCAAATATATAAGGGATATTTTATAAAGAATTTAAAAATACAAACTTTAATTTTTAAAAAGAACTTTTTAATATTTATGTTTTCTGCAATAGAATTTTTTTTACTTTCTATAAACCTACCACCCTCTCTTTGAAAATATACTTGATACCATTTTTGTTAGGCTTGAGCTAATAAAATAGTACATTTGCAAAATATGTTTCTAGTATTGTTCTTAACGACCATTACAATGATTTGAAGTACATTTTACATATTTGAAAATTAGCTGATTCAAAAAGGTTTTGTTTTACCTGCTACATGATATAGGATAAAATATGAACCCTAAATCCTAAAATTAAAAAAAATATTTTACCCTCATCTTCTGCTTTGTGTGCAAGCATAGGCCCAGGAATACAGTCTCCGATGGCATATATACTGAAATAAAAATTTTGACATAAATGTAACTTTTTAAAAGTAAAAAACAAAAATGTAACAAAAAATAAACAATTTAGAGCACTGCCTCTTCTACATATAATACTATTTACTTAATAGTAAGCTACAGTTTCCAATAAAAAAAGAAGCAAATGCCAGCATAGAATAAACTAAAAGCAAAAGAGAAATGAGTAAACATATATATTCTTACACCCATAAATCCTCAGTGTTCCTTTTCTCAGAAAAAGTTAAAAAATAGTAAATTTTTTTATATTTCTTCAGAACGAATTTTCCTTTTTGGTGAAGGTTGATGAAAATCCTATAAATTACAGGGTTCCCACTCTTTTTCCATAACAAAAATTAAGGACTTTTTAAGGACAGGGTATCTGCCAAAATAAAATTTTTCAAATTCATGACTTTCCCTGATTTAGCAGATCATTTTCCACGACTTTAAAAAGCTTAAGTATATATGAATAAATCTTCTGATGTACATACAAATAAAATATATGCTTTTAGAGAAATGACAAGAATTTTATCATAAAAAAAAACTATAAACTTACTTTATAAGTGTTAATAAACTCACATACATAAAAATAAATTGTTGTATCTACATACCTAAGTTTAATCATATAGCAATTTTTCAATCAAAATGTTTCCAATTTGAATTCAGGTTACTTTGGTATTATCCATGTGACCATGAATAATAGCCAAATATAACCCTATAAGGTTTATATACAATATCCCTAGAGATAAACTTATATTTTGTGCAAAAATCTTAACTGATTTTTATTAAAAAATAATTATTATTAAATTGTAGAATAAAATTTTATTAATATAAGAAAAAACAGAATAACATACATTTACCCACCCATTAAGCTTTCTTGCTTTGAGTTTCCTTGGTGAACCAATTTTATTTGGCAATAGGGTCAATAGGATAATACATAAATACCAAACTCAGTAACTTCAGCCAAATGACAAGTAAAAATAGAATTAAACAATTCAATGCATTTTTTTTAGTTGGTAGTTTAGCGGATCCATGACTTTCCATGACTTTTACTCATTTTACTTGAAAAATCATGACTTTCCATGACAAAATTAATCCATTGTCTAAAGCCATGATTTTCCATGACTTTTCCTGACTTTCCAGGTGCGTGGAAACCATGTAAGGATTTTCTAAGGAGCAAAGTAATTTTTATAAGGACATAATTGAAATACACAGCACAACGACATAAACCCTAATTCCTGAGGAACAAATTTTAATGATTATGAACCAGACAAGGCATGTTTGATAAATGCCCTACAATATTTCAGAATTAAGTTTTTAAAAATGCCTAAAAATTAATATAAGATAAATCCATTTGACAAAAACTAATTTTGAAAAATGTACATCTAAAGTTTCTTGAGTGATCAGACTAAAAATAAATTGTGAATAAAATACAATATTATAAACAGTACTTTCTATTATATATATATATATATATATATGCATGTATGTATATAGCTGATTATACCTGACGTTGCCTGGGAAAGAAGAAAGTTTTAAACTTTTCTATTACATTCAATGCAAGGAAAATTAAACTTCTGTAAGTAACTCGAATATCTACAAACCCCCACCCACCATGCTTCGTTTAATTAAAATCTGCATGACTCTTAGCTATTAGAAAAGGGCAGCTGACTTTATGCTTTAAACCTTTTAGGTATACAAAAGATTATTTGTGAAATAAGCTTTCTAGCTCATGACCATGAAAATTACTAATAAACTGAAAGTATTTTCATAATTTTTTTAAGGATATGAAGGAAAGGAATTTTGAATTACTACAGTTATATACTGACAACATATGCATTTGAGGATTTTCTTTATTATTAATACTGCACTTTGGGCTAGAAAATGTAAAAGAATGTTAGGAATATTAACAAATATTTATTTACTATTTACAAAGAAATTTTGAATTTCACATACATAAATAATTTCATTTTGAAAGTTCAACAGGCTCAGAAATTTTTACGCTCAAGTTCTGTAAGTCAGCTACTTTTTCTTTTATATCTTTCTGTGGAAGATATTGATTGCATTCCAATTTAAAAATTAAGGAGTTTTTAAGGACCTTTGACAAAAATTAAGTAAATTTAAGGGCTCTTAAACATGAAAGCTAAAATTAAGGAGTTCTTAAAGACTTTTAAGGACCATAGGAACCCTGAAATAATCTACAGAATTTTCATGAATATGGATTTTACAATTTTTCTAGCCTCACATATAAATTTATTTTTTCAGCAAGTACACTGACTGAATTCATGATAACAGCTTTATCTATTATATTTTACAGTTCAATGCATACACATGTGATGCCACATAAACACACTTCCATTATTTTTTTTAATAAATACCATCCTACATTTATAATGACAGCTGATCACTAATAAAAACATGTGCTGCAATATTTAAAGATATTTCAATTTTATATTAATTTACTCTGTTCAGTGTATAATAACTTAGTTTACAATACCCACCAATAAATATTTGGCATAAATGACTCGGTCATAAATGGACTAATAACGTAACTTAAACAGCATGTATAATCAGTTTCTTTCTTTAACATTGTCTTTTATCACATTTCTAATATGCCTGAATGCAATTTTTTTTTATTAAATGCACAATCTTTATGTTAAAAACAGAGCTAGGAAAACAAGACAAATTTTGGGTGGTTTTTAGGCAAATTTGAATAAATTATTTTCAATTCAGCCTTATTACCCCTGCCAGGATTTTTCCTTTTTTTTTTAAGAAAGGTTAAGATTTTTTTTATCTAAGGTTATTACAATGTTTTTTTTCACAATATTCATTGATTACATTTTTCTTTTTTAAAAAACATTTTTTTTAAACTTTTTATTCTAGTAAAGTGAATGGAATAGGGATTTGAAAAATAGATTTAAGAGTATTTCAATTAACTTCAACATGAAAAATTAATATGGTAGAAGGTGCTAGTGATAAAGAATAAAATTTAACATTTTTTTCTAGGCATTAACGAGGAAATAGGTAACTATTTGGGAAATAATTATAAACAAAATGTTAAATACGAGGTAATTACCCATTCTCCTTCCTTTTTACTGAGCTTAATTTGGTAATCTTGTGTGATAACTAACCATGTATTATAAAGAGTAGCCGGGACTCATTTCAATTCCTTTCAGTTTATTTTCCCCAGTTAATCTGTGATGTCACTGTTTATGTTATTCTTCCTTGGAACCTTTGTTTTGGCAACATTTAATATTCCAATTTTTTCAACCGAGGAAGCATATAACTCGACACATGCTTGCTGGTGGTGGGAGTTGTTAGGCTGCAACATAACCATCAGGTTGCCTTCCAACGCAAAATATGTGAACTTCTGTTGTGCAAGTTTTTTTTTTTTTAATCCCGTTATCAAGTCTGCGTTTTTCTCTCTTCTGAACTTTGTTATGAGCCTCATGATCATAATGCAAAATTATAATTTTATAATAAAAAAAAACAGTTTATTCATATACTAATAAGGATATAAAAATTAATATAAAACACTAAATATTAAAACATATACTACATAATTATCTGATTAACAAGAGATCTACAGGTCACTGGACAGCCTATCGATGAAGTTTATCATAAATACCCTGTTCTCCCACCCCAGAAAAAGAATAATCATAATGCATAATTTTTTTTTAAATTTTAAGCTCCCAAGTTTATACTCCTATTGAGTTTTTACAGCCTGTCTTGTTCATTTAAAAATTTGTTTATTTTCAACCTCATAGCTTTTTTTAAGGCATCCGTCTACATTGAAAATGTTATTTTTTGACTAAAAATCATAATTTTGTTTTATTTCTTTATTGTAAAATATCAACTTTTAGGCTTCAAAATCTGTTTTTGTTTTGTCTATAAGGCATTTTAAAGAAATTTGATAGCTGTTTAAACATCAGTGACTGCCGTCAAAACAAAACGGAAGTTGTGAATTTAAAGTCTTTTAAAGAGCATTTTCTGGTTTTTTTTAACTTCAAAATTTCATGAAGATTAGTTTAAACATTTTTCTAGTATTTTTAATAATTAGCAACTTCGAAATTAGAAAGTTTTGAAGCAAGAAAGTGTGGGGAATTTTAAACATGTATTTTAATTTCTTAATAGTTAAAGTTCCATAAACTTCAAATGAGCTTTCCTCAGAACAGTATTTTTATCAAAATGTCGAAACTTGAAATGCGATTTCTCAAAAAGTTCTTAAAATATTATGTTGAAAATTATGATGAATGCTTTTGATAGTATTGACTAGTGAACGACCTAAAAGCTTTCAATTTAGATCATTTTTAATGATGTCACACTCATAGATCTAAAAGTAACAAAAATTCGTTAAAAATTCAATGTGTATGATTTTGAAGGACACACATTTTTTACCAAATGTAAATGAAGCAAAGATTTAAGGGGATTCACGAGTCCAGTGTATAAGAAATATGTTGCGTCAAAAAATATGGAAATAATTATTAATTAATAATTAGTAATTTATTAAAAAATGAGACCTTTGAAATAAACCCATTTTTTTTTTACTAAATTTTCTTCATTTATTAGAAATTTTATAAAAAACTTCTCCAGGAATAAAATTTTTTAAGTGCTTTTTTAAGTAAATTTTTTATATCTCTATGTTAATATAAAAAATAAATCTAAAAATGTAAAAACATGAACTAGTTTCTACATTTAAAGAAAAAAAGTTACCTTAAATACCTTAAATAGCCAATGAGAAATTAAAGCAGAAATCACTGAAAACTTATATTCATAAATTTCAAGAATTTCAGGAAATAAATTAAAATTTTGATGCATATTCTTTTTCTTCAGGAATTTATGAGCTATAACTGATAGATACAAGTTAATCTTAGCTTTGGCAAAGAATGACTTAGACTCCTAAATAAACGCTATATATATATATGGCATGCTGAGTTATGGGATATAGCATTTCCATCATACGTAAATGTGTAAAAAAAAAAAAGGATAAAAAAATATGATTAGTAGTAAATTATTTACTTTGGAACAGTACTTTGGAATCTGCTATTTACAATAATTCTACCCCTTTCATCAGTTTTGACACCAACAGTCTCAAGACCTAAATTTTCAGTATAAGGGCGACGACCCACACATACCAGCAATACATCACAGTCCAGCTAAAATCAGAGAAAATAATTTACAAATTAGTTTTTTTATTACCTATTAGCACAGAACAAAGAGGAAATTTTAAAACTTTTGTAGTTTTAATTTGAAGATAAACATTTATTATTCACTAAGGATTTTTCTTTTTTATTAATTGCTAATAAACACGATACAGATTTAAACCATTTCTATAAAATCCCAAGCTATAATAAAGCACTGATGATTTCCTGATTTAATTTTTTTTAAGACATAAAAATCCAGTAGGTCATACACAGGCTGGTAGTGGTGGTATTATGGTTTGGGTGACGTTCTCTCAGGCATCTCTGGGACCCATGGGTGTGGTAGAGCTGTGGCGAATACCAGCTAGGCAGCTCAGTATGGAGTGTTTTATTTTTCAGAGACGACACCGAGGCCATGTCAACATTTCTTCTCTTTCAAGGCAATGCTGACGAACTGGACGGAGAGAGGCAAGAGTAGGGTCAGACGACGAGAAGTGATGCTAGGCCGAGTGCTGTACGCAACCTCCCATTCTGAGAGCCTATCACTTTATGTTTGAGGTTGACGTGCTTGGTAAAATTGTATGTGAGGTGTAGCATCTGTGTCTGTTATTGTTACCCTGGAACTCTTGATTTATCCCTTGCAGTACCGCTGAACGAGCCTGCATTTCGGGTAGATTTGGGACATCGTAACACAATAGAGCAGACCATGAATGCTACAGGGTATCTGAACATCATTGCAGACCCGTTGCACCCCTTACATGGCCTGTTTTCCCATCTGGAAATGGAATGTTCCAAGAGGACAATGCCCCATGTCACAACGCTAAAATTGTGTTGGAGTGGTTCTAGGAGCATGATGCTGATCCAGTTAATGTCCTGGCTGCTTAGCTCACCGGATCTCAATCCAATAGAACCCATTTGGGATGTCATAGGACAGCAGCTCAGAGTTCCAAGACCACCCATTCGCAATATCTCAAATTTGTGTACCTGTTGCTTCAACAACTGGTACAATCTGTCTCTGGCCATCTACCAAGGACTTGTGGCATCCATGCCGAGGTGGTTGAAGCTGTTTTGCATGCCAAAGGTGGGCCAACTCGTTATTGACAGGTGGTCATAATGTTTTAGCTCTGGAGTGTATTCTAAACAGTTTACTAACACTTCCCTACCCACTTTAAAGCTCATTTTATTAGACAATTTAAGTTATTTAATTTGATGTATGATGAAGCAGAAACATTTTCTTTAAATATACAATAATAATTTCTTTAAATATACTTTCTTTAAACATACAATAATAATTTCTTTAAATATACTTTCTTTAAATAAGCACAAATATTTTATTAAAAAAATAATTTCTATAATGCTTATGGATTTCAAAGCAAATAATATTAAAGTAAATTAAAATAATATTATATATTCTTGGTTAATAATAAATATAATTAGCTTTCCTTGTAAAAGAGAATATAATATCTATTTTTTATACATTTTCAATAGGTAGAAATATAAATTATTTCATTCTCTTTGTAGTGGTTCTAAACAGTTTTAATAGGGCTGATAATTTATTAAGTTCAAACCTTTTTTATTAATACAATCAAATCAATTTTTGAAATGAGAAAATCAGACAAATTTATAGATGAGTACTAACCTCTTCCTTTTTACTGGGATCTTTGACACCTTCAATGCTAACAGATATTTTTTCACCCTGTCTTGTGGCACCAGTGACTTTTGTGTCAAGTTTAAACTTCAAGCCTTGCTTTGCTAAAATTCTCTGGAAGTTTTTGGCAACTTCTAAATCTATTCCAACTCCGCCAACATTGGATAAAAATTCAACAGCAATCACTTCAGCACCTAAACGACTCCATACAGATCCCTACATGGGTTACAATTAGTTAGAAAAATGTTTACATATAAATCCATAATCAACTTATCCACTATACAAAATTTTATTTTACCTAGTACTAAATTTTAAAAAAAAAACCAACTATTTTATGCATGGAAAGAAGACAATTATGGATTCCTAACATATTTTACTAGCAGAATATTTTAAAAATGTATGGAGAAAACTTAATAAATTACTAAGATTGTAAAAAAAATTGAGACAAGGATTATGCATAATATATATATATATATATATATATATATATATATATATATATGTAATAATGGGACATGTTGCTTAAAATATTTTGGTTTCAAAATTCTATATGTCAATTCTTTGATAAGCTTACTGGCCTATTCTTTTGGATTAGCGTGCAGTAAGACACGAGAAATCAGTAAACAATAACAATTTTATTGTCATAACAAAAGAACAACTCATAAACACTTAAATTACAATTTTAAGCATATCTCCTAACACGTCCTAAACTAAACAGAAATAGTTCTTACTAGAGGAGGGGGGAAACAACCTGATAAACATAACACGTATATATGCCAACACATCTCTCGAGGCTATATATATACTTACTAATTTGCATAACGCTCACTCAGGAGCCAAGTATGCTACAGCCGCTCAATTCCCCGATTGGCTGTGGCTATTACGTCAATAGTAGGAAGGGGTGTTTCCCGGAATCAGAGGGAAATTGAAAATAAACCAACTGAAAATAAGCTGTTCAGGCACATCGCCACTTGGGCGATACTGTGCACTTGGCGAGATGTGTTCTCTCCCTTTTTTAATTATAGCAACCCTGGTGTGAGCCAGAGAAGAAATAAAGGAGGACGCTGTTGCTACTGTCGTTGGAAGCAACAAGCTTCATTTTCTGGTGCATTAAACACAGGGTTGGCAAAAACCTGGGTTTTTTCAGAAAAAACCCAACCCAGTGGGTTTTTTCAGGGTTTTGGGGGGGTTTTCGGGTTTTATCAGGGTTTTTTGGGGTTTTATCAGGGTTTTTTAGTTTTTTTCGGGTTTTATCATGGTTTTGTCTCTATAATTTATATGTAAGAGGACAGGATATATAATTGCTTGATCAAAATAAATTTAAAATGTTAGTCACTTTTTAAAGTTAAAAATTTAAAAAATCAATTTTAAGTTATGCAGAAGAAATTTTTGCTTTAATTAAAAGAAATTTTGAAATTTTAAAATAAATTATTTTTTACATATTCTAAAATTTTTCTAACAAATAAAATATCTTAAAATTTAAATGAGATTTTCAGTTACTATTATGTTTTTTACATCTTGATTTTTAAATGTGAGTAAAGAAACATATATATAATGGATAGTCAATCTTTTATCAACAATCAATAAAGAATATCTTGTCATTTTACCCCTAAGCATGGGATATTCCTATGCATAAATTAATTTGTCATAGATCAGTATTTATTTAATAATCACATTTATTACACTTGTATCTATATAAGAGGGAAAACTTAAAAACAATTTCATAAAAGTTTAATGTTTTTATTTAGAATTTTACATACTAATTTAATTTTATATCACTAAATCGTATTAAAATACCCTTGTTTCAAGATAGCAGTTAAGTGGTCAATGGTTTGTATAGAAAATTTTTTCCCTTATATCATAACAGCTGATAAAGAAACTTATATCACTGACTGGATAACATTTAGAATAAGTTGTATACAATATAGAAAGTTCTAATTTGTTTATGTTCTTGTAAATATACTCAAGCCCTCTGGGTAATTGTTTTTTAGCCATATTATTTCTTTTTAATATTGGCTGAAAGACGTCAGTTTTCATCATCTTGGCAGAAATACTGGTTGTTTTGATTTTTAATTGTTTCTATAATCTTTTCATTGTATTTGTTATACAAATAACTTTTTCTCTGAATTTTTTTTAAGTTTTTGTTTTTTTCTAGCAGTTTAGACCTCCTCAAATTAAAAAAAAATATTCTACTCTCATTGTCAAAGATGAAATATGTAATATATATTATAGATTTAACTCAATATTTCTACTATTAGTTAAATATGTGGAATTTTAAATAATGATTTTGATTAAACCCAATTTTGAAAAAACCCACTTGGGTTTTTTCAAGTGGGTTTTTTTGAAAAAACCCACCCGGGTTTTTTCGGGTTGGGCAAATTAAGCCAACCCTGATTAAACAATTACAACTAGTAATTGTCTATCTTTATTATTTTTTATACAGTCCACATCTATGCTCTCTGCACATAAGCGTTTTTAAGAAAATTAAGTTAGCAGTTAAACGGGCTATTTTGTGCTTAAAATTCTGAAAATGCCAACATTCTTTTAAAATGACGGTGTTTTTCTGGATTTGGGACTCTGTCAGTGGAATGGGTTTTTAGAATTCACGAGAACTTTGCTACATGATTGGCTGTCTCTTGACATGAATCATGACGTCGATTCCAGTTTCAAAATGTTTTAAATAGGTGAGCACCAAGGTTTGAAGGTTGTTCGTTGTTCGGTTTCTTGCTAAACAGAACACAAAGTTAAGATGTGTGCCTTCATTGTAATGATGTAAAACTAGAATAAACTAATTTAGTCGAAGCTGTTGTTACCTCTGCATGCTACTCTCCGCCTGTTTCATAGTGGACTCCCAATGGACACAACTACATTCTGTGGATAGATGATGTGATGACTATGGTCGTTACATATATATATATATAAAATCGGCCACGGGAGAAACTGCCCCAAACTCCCTTTGGAAATCCATTTTTAAATTGCCCTATTATTTTCCTCAGCCCGGGCATAATGGGCTGCCAAGAATCCCGCTAACTGTCTGTTCGAAAAAAAAAAAAAGCATCAGTCGTCGTGGGCTAACATAACTTTTATTTCATCCAATCAAAATAGCACAAAATCCAGAGGCGTCTGAACCGGACGGTGTCAGAATGCTCTCTCTCTTATGCCAACGTTCTACGAGCGACGACCAAACACCATGTGTCGTGGGAAAAATGCTGAGACAAGTGTTATTTGCTTATAGAAAGTAACCTTTGACTACAGCCATCTGCTAAAGTGATGAGCATTATTGCTGATAGTTACAGATTTTCCTGGGAGAGTTATTAATTTCCAATTAAAATGCCTTTTTGCTTTGGGAATCAAAGAAAGAATTTCGGAGTTCGGCTAAAGGAATGAAAACATCCTCGTTTAAATTGGATGGCTGGGAAATAGGGTTAATATAAAGCGGGGAAATTAAAATTTAGAATTAATGAATGGGGAAAAGGGATAATTTTGGATACACTTTAAAGCTTAGATATTGATATTATATATATATATATATATATATATATATATATATATATATGGATATTTTTTAATGAAATGATATGGAATTCAATAATAAAAGGGAGAGGGCAAAATAAGGCAATTTTTAAAGAGACATAGAATGTTACGATTTGTACAATCTATAATTCAATAACTATATCAGAAAAACTAACACAGTTATTCACATTTTAAAACTTGAAACTTATAATTTTTGTAATGAGTAAAAAGGGTAATTTTATAAACAAATTTATATTAGGCTGAATTCTATACTTATCTAACATGAGCAAAAAAAAAAATTATTTAGGAACTATAATGATATTTCTTTTGTTCCTTTTGTTAATTGTTAGTCAGATGTAACTATATTTTTGAAATAAATTTAATCATTTTTTTAAGGTATCCGTCAACGTACAGAGAATTTTTTTTCTTTAAACGTAGAAACTAGTTCCTGTTTTTACATTTTTAGATTTATTTCTTATATTATCATAGACAATTGCACTTAAAGAATTTATTCTTGGAGAAGTTTTATAAAATTTCTTATAAATGCAGAAAATTTAGTAAAAAAAAAAAAAAAAAAAAGACAGGTATTTTCAAAAGGTCTCATTTTTTAATAAATTAAATTATTTCAATATTATTTGATGCAACATATTTCTTATACACTGGACTTGCGAATCACCTCAAATCTTTGCTTCATTTACATTGGGTAAAATATGTGGGTCCTTCAAAATCATATGCACTGACGTTTTAACAAATTTTCATTACCTTTACATCTAACTATGAGCATAACATCTATAAAAATAATCCAAATTGAAAGCTTTTAGATCATTCACTAGTCAATACTATAAAAAGCATTCATGATAATTTTCGACAAAATATTTTAAGAACTTTTTGAGAAATCCCATTTCAAGTTCCGACATTTTATTACAAATACCGTTCTGAGAAAAATGCATTTGAAGTTTATGAAAGCAACTTTAATTGTTAAAAAATTAAAATACATGTTTAAAATTCCCCACACTTTCTTGCTTCTAAACTTTCTAATGGCCAAGTTGCTCCTTATTACAAATACTAGAAAAATGTTTAAACTAATCTTGATGAAAATTAAAAAAGTTTTGTACAAAAAAAGCTCTTTAAGAGGCTTTAAATTCACAGCTTCCAGTTCTGAAGTTCTACTTCCGTTTTTTTTTATTTTTTACAGCTGTCACTGATGTTTAAACACTGTCACTTTTCTTTAAAATGCCGTTGAGACAAAACAAAAACAGATTTCGAAGCCTAAAAGTTGAAATTTTACAATAGAGAAATAAAAAAAATTTATGATTTTTGGCAAAAAATGACGTTTTCAACATAGACGGATACCTTAAGATATGTAACCACTGCAACATAAAAAAAAAAAAAAAAATATTCTAGAAATGTAGATGGTGACTTACCAGTTCTAAACCAATGACTCCAGCTCCAATTAGAACAAGTTTCTCAGGAACTTTTTCTAGTGAAAGAGCACCAGTGGAAGAAACAATCGTTTTTTCATCAACCTAAACACAGAAAAAGAAAAAAAAAATCCTCTTTAAAATAATCAAGCTCTCTCTCTAGACATATTTCCTTTCTACACTGAAACTAGATCAATAAAAGACCATATATTTTCCTCTCCCTTTTTTGAAAATCTTATTTCATTTTTATACCTGCCAATTTTACAATTATCTGGTTTAATTTGTTTTGGACTTGGGTAAGGACTAATTATTTTTAAGGTTTTTGGTACTGAAAAAATTAAAATCAAATCAATCAATTTAAAAAAACTTTTGTTAGGAAAACTATAGTCTACCTTTTTACCCCGAAGCAGAATGTGCCGAAAAATTGCGACTCATGCCGCAGAACAACTAGCTCTGCTGCAGAACAATCGCAGCTTGTGGAAAAACTTTTTTTCCTTAATATATATATATCGATGGTTTTCTGTAAGTAGGAAAGAATAGTGGAAGGGAGGAGGATACTAGTTGAAGGGGCAGTTTCAAGCTTTATAAGAACGGTGAGAAAAATTAAATTTATGACAAAATATTTTTAAAGGAAACTACAAATTTGAAAGTACTAAGGCTTATTTGGAATTTTTGTTGTCTTGTCAAATTTGCAGGCAATAACCCTTTGGGAGAGTTGTCATTTCTTTGTTTTCCCTACACCCTACCAGTGCGATAGATAGCTCGCGATCCGCCTATCCTAAAAACCTCCCTTGCATTCATGTTTGGGCCAAATGATCAGTCCTGTTTTTATCATTGTAGTGATACCTCAAAATATCTTGCATCAAAAGTAATCGACAGGACAGTTAATTCGATGTTATTGCCTTGGTTTTAATACAAATATTTTTCTACATTTCAAGTAGCACTGTTTTATTAAATATTTTTAGTTATATATTGTGAAAGATGAAAACGTACCACAGTAGGAATAATATTGTGGGAGAGTAAATATAGGATAAAATAAATATATCTCCTGCACAACATTTTTGATTACCTGAAAGCCTGTTGCAGAACATTGAAAAGTATTCTGATGTGGGGCTTTTTTATAATGAGAGTTAATGAGACTGGGACCTACTGCTTAAAGTCAATTCTGAATGGCTCTGAACAACCATGCCACAGTGGGATTCGAACCCACGAACTCTGGTACTAAAGATAAGAGCCCTAACCATTTGGCAAAATATAAAAAGATTTTTTATTTTAGTATTTAAAAATCTATTTCATTTTAGCAGAAATATACATAGCTGATAAAAAGATCAATAAATATGTAAATTAAATGATAATTAACAGATGTAATAATAATAAATGATAATTAATAGATGTAAATTAAAAGGGGGGGGGTAAGTTTATCTAATTTTGAATATGGTTTATAGTTATCAAAATTGTGGTATCCCAAACTGATCACATTAAGTGGACTCCACTGTATTACAATACTTGATAATAAGAGGAATGTCCAGCTTTTGGTATTAAAATACAGAGTTTTAAAAAAAGAGTTAAAACTAAGAAAAATGAACTGAGACCTCAATTCCAGGAAAAGGTGTCACTTCTGAACCGGTCGCTATTAAAATATTTTTCGTCTTCAGAACATCAGTGGAACCGTCAGGTTTAATAGCAGTTACTTCGTTTGGGGATGTGATTTTACCATGGCCTTGTACATGAGTAACCTACAAAAAGGAGGAAAAACACAGTAATAACACAATTATTAATATAATAATTTAAACAAATTCAATAAAGAACAGATTTTAACCCTTTGTACACCATGTTACAGATCTACAACCTACCTCACAATTCTTATCAGTTACATAAAGTTTTAAAAGACTGATTGTTATTATCTTGCAGAAATGAAACTGACCATTAACAGCTATTGTGCAGTCTCACAGAGATCATCCCTAAGCAATTTCCTCTTCTAAATTAGTGGTTCCCAATCTTTCTTCTCTCCGGACTTCTTCTCATTGCAAATATTTTCCCCACGAACTCCAAAGTAAAAAAACTTTCTAACACTCTTAGTTTGCATGGCCAAATTACCATGTGGTGAAGATTGCTGAATATCCAAAAATGATATTCAGAAATATCATTTAGGGAAGGACCATTTGATATAGGCTAATATTTATGTGCTATCTAAGCAGTAGGAAATTCTAAAAAGCTAAAATAAAACACGAAAATATTTTCTTGGGGTGAGATGTGTTCTCCTAAAAACCTTATAATTCTAAGGGTACTTCAAGTCAACGAAGTGTGAAGATCATTTCTAGAGCAAATATTAGAGAAACAGAAATTCTTTCTTTTACAAAATTATATTATTTTTTAAAATTAGAAAATACATTGAGCTGCCATGATTGTTTAAAATGTTAGGTTTTTCATCTCCCTTCTTAACTTTATCCATTACACAGCCCGAACGCGAGGCCATCAGACAGATGGTGCCACAGAACCTGATCCGAGCGTTTCTCATCATCAAATTTAAGCTAAACTTAATTTTTAACTTGTATTCTTTCATTAAACTAACTTAATTCAATTGTTATTTTATCTTAACTTCATTTCACATTTATCTTACTGCTTTGACAATGTATTTCTTAATTAAAAAAATAATATTAAAAAAATTTTTTTTTTACTATCCCTAAACTCTTTTTTATTAGCTAACCCTAAACTTTCTTTTAGTATTTTTTATATTTTATTATATTTACTTATTAATCTTATAGGCCTAGTATTTTCTATTTAATTTTAATGTTAACTAAAGACCTGCATTTGTTATTTTATTGTATACAGGGTACCTGCCAAAATAAAATTTTTCAAATCCATGACTTTTCCTGATTTAGCAGATCATTTTCCATGACTTTAAAAAGCTTTCGTTAAAGTATATATAAATAAAACTTCTGACGTACATACAAATGAAATATATGCTTTTAGAGAAATGACAGGAATTTTATCATAAGAAAACTATAAACTTACTTTATAAGTGTTAATAAACTCACATACATAAAAATAAATTGTTGTATCTACATACCTAAGTTTAATCTTATAGCAATATTTCAATCAAAATGTTTCCAATTTGAATTCAGGGTACTTTGGTATTATCCGGGTGACCACGAATAATAGACAAATATAACCCTATAACTTTTATATACAATATCCCTAGAGATAAACTTATATTTTGTGCAAAAATCTTAACTCATTTTTATTAAAAAATAATTATAATTATATTAATAAAATTTTAATCAACTATTTAAGAAAAAACCAGAATAATATACATTTACCCACCCATTAATCTTTCTCGCTTCGAGTTTCCTTGGTGAACCAATTTTACTTGGCAATAGGGTCAATAGGATTATACATAAATACCAAACTCAGTAGCTTCAGCGAAATGACAAGTAAAAACAGAATTAAACAATTCAATGCATTATTATTTAATTGGTATTTTAGCGGATCCATGACTTTACTCATTTTACTTGAAAAATCAAGACTTTCCATGACAAAATGAATCCATTGTCGGAAACCATGTGTATATCACCTTAATGACTGGACACTCATAAATTTAATAGCCTCACAACAGGGGATAAGGATCTTGGCCAAGGAACCTAAGTCTACACTCCAATTAGTTCGAATACATTGTTTGTCCGTAAAACAAGTTTAAGTAATTACTTTTTAACACTATATGCTGAAAAAAACACTAATGCTTTATCCATTTTTAATCTCTCTATTTTTAACTTTAGAAAATCCCTGAAAATGGTCACTTCCAAAAAATATCTAAATTTATCCAATCCAAGAGTGGATGCTGTTCAGAAGTAGTACTATGTTGTTAAAATTACTGTGCATTACCAAAGAAAAGATAAAAATTCAAGTCGTTACATTGGATATTTACATATACTTACTTTATTTTGCTTAAAAAGGTGAGCAATACCAGAAGTCAGTGATTTTACAGCATTGGTTTTTTGTTCCATCATTTTAGCTAAATTGAGCTTTACACCATCACCTATGTCAAAATTAAAAATTCAGTAAATAAAGTTTTTAAAATAAAAAAGTCATCAAAATTATCTAATAATTTGATAGATTTATTTTATACAAGTTAAACTTACATTTATAAATAGATATCCATGCATAAAAATACTTAATCTCAAAGAAGTATTTACTTAAGGTATCCGTAAAATGTCAATTTTTTTAGGCTTCCAAATCTGTTTTTCTTTTGTCTCTACAGCATTTTAAAGAAAAGTGACAGCTGTTTAAACATCAGTGACAGCTGTCAAAACTAAACGGAAGTAGCGACTTCGGAACCAGAAGTTGTGAATTTAAAGCCTTTTAAAGAGCATTTTTTGGACTTCCAAAACTTTTCAAATTTTCATGAAGATTAGTTTAAACACTTTTCTAGCAATTTTAATAATTAGCAACATTGCAATAAGAAAGTTTTGGAGCAAGAAAGTGTGGGGAATTTTAAACATGTATTTTAATATTTTTAGTTGCTTTCATAAACTTCAAATGTTTTTCTCAAAAAGGTATTTTTAATAAAATTTCGAAACTTGAAATGTGATTTCTCAAAAAGTTCTTAAACTATTTTGTTGAAAATTATTATGAATACTTTTGATAGTATTTACTAGTAAATGACCTAAAAGCTTTCAATTTGTATCATTTTTAATGATGTTACACTCGTAGTTAGATATAAAGTTAAAGGAAATTCGTTAAAAATTCAATGTGTATGATTTTGAAGGACCCACATTTTTTACCAAATGTAAATGAAGCAAAGATTTTAGGGGATTTGCTAGTCCAGTGTGTAAGGAATGGGTTGCATCAAATAATATTGAAATAATTTAATTTATTAAAAAATGAGACCTTTTGAAACAACCCAATTTTTTTTTACTAAATTTTCTTCATTTATTAGAATTTTTATAAAAACTTCTCCATGAATACATTTTTTAAGTGCCATTCTCTATAATATAAAAATAAATCTAAAAATGTCAAAACATGAACTCGTTTCTACGTTTAAAGAAAAAAGTTCTCAGAACGTAGACAGATACCTTAATTCAAATAAAAATATAATATAATGTAACAAATAAAACTTTATTACAGCTATCACACACACACATTTATGCATATATATATAGAACAATAAGTTTTAACAGGTTTATAACAAAGATATACAATTTAATATTTCTAACACAAATTATGAGTTGTAATTCAGAGTGTCCAGGGTGAAACCATTTAGAAATTTCCTGTAATTTTAAATTTTTTTTCCTGATAAATTCAACTATTTAATACACAATTTCTTTTAATTCTTTTATAAAACTATTTTTAGACATAAATTTATATTTAAATGAAGTTATAAATTTTAATATAAGCAAATAAAATCCCAATGCATTTAAAATTCAAAAGTATTCTTTTCTGTCTTTGGATTCTCCAGAATAACTCCACATAATTAACAGACGGTTAATCAATTTTGTTAAAATAATTATGAAAAAAAACTGACACCTTTTGCAGTTTTACTTTTTCATATTTTATTTAAATTTGGATAATAGCTCCTAATATATAAATATAAACTTGTACATTATTACTTTAAAGATTAAATTTGCTTTATGATAACATTCATTTCCTTGTTAGCTACTTTGATTATTGAAATTTTTTGTTCCAATTGCTTTTTAATTACATTTTTTTCAATTGATCTTCAATTGCTTAATTTTTTTATGATTTCTCTTTTCATTTCTCCATATAACAATTTATCAGCGAATATTCATTCTCATTTAACAACATTTTAAAAAGAATGCAAAAGAGGTCTTCAATCTGAGAGTATTTCTTTTTTAATTTTGACTGGCATAATTCATTAATTTTCAAACCATTTTAACCAGACAATTTCCTGATTAAAATTTTTTTTCATTATATCTCTGATAATTCACTGATAATGGACATCTTGTAATTTTAGACTTATTTTAAGCCTGAAATATGATAACATAAATAAGACGTGCTAACTTTCTATGTATGGCTGCAAAAACATTAACACAGAATCAAGACCAACGGGATACAATGATTACTTCAGTCAACTTTATTAATAGTAAGACATGAAAAAAATATAGAAATAGAAAATTATTTATAATTAAAATATTTATTAGATGCCTCACTGAAAGGATGTTGAAAATAATTTATAGAACAAAACTTATATACATCACTCATTTTTACTAATTTTTATTTAGAGTTTTAGAGTTAAATTGTATGAAACTATATTACTCTTAAAAATGCCTTATACAAGGTGCATCCAGAAAGTAAGTTTCCCAATGTTTTCCCCTTTAAAGTAAACGTAAATAGCCGTGTCAATTGCTCGTGCGTAACAGATCTGACGTATTAATCATATGCCAGCTGGACAAGCTCCACATCTGAATACTTTTCAATATTCTGCAAGAGGCTTTCAGATAATCAAAAATTTTCTGCAGGAGATATATTTATTTTAGCATAAATTTACTCTCCCACAATATTATTCCTACTGTGGTACGTTTTCATCTTTCACAATATATATAACTAAAAATATTTAATAAAACAGTGCTATCTGAAATGTAGAAAAATATTCGTATTAAAACCAAGGCATTAACATAGAACTGACTGTTCTGTCCATTACTTTTGATGTAAGATATTTTGAGATATCACTACCATGATAAAATTGGGACTGATTATTTGGACCAAACATTCATGCATGGGAAATTTTTATTCATTTTTGGACTGATCTGTGTCCTGGTGGAAGTCCGTTACAAAAAATAAACATTCTTTTATCAGTTGTCCCAATACTAGTTTCATCATCCTCATTTACATTACACCTATAGGAAAAAATTTTATCGATTATTGATCCCCATGATTCGCAAATAGCTTCTGATATATGAATAGATATAATGTGTATTAAGAAATTGATAAATTTAGGGATGTCTGGTTTTAATTCATACATTTTGTCACACATTTTTCTCACCGTTCTTATAAAGCTTGGAACTGCTGCTTCAATTTGGACCCCCCCCTACCGCAATTCTTTCCAACTTACGGACAACCATATATTATATATATATATATATATATATATATTAAAAGAAAAAAGTTTTTTCACGAGCCCAATTGTTTTGGAGTGGAGCCAGTTGCTCTGCGATGTGCGTTGCACTTTTTGGCACAATCTGCTTCCGAGTGGACAAGTAACGATTTGTGCCAATAATGGGGTAGCAGTGGTCCGAAATGGAAACCGATTCCTTCTCGGCGCCTGCAAGGTTCGGTCGGTGATCTCGAATGCACGAAACATTAAGCCCATTGAAATTCATCATCAGCTCTGTCAGGTCTATGAGTCGAAACGGACACCCGAGCACGAAATTCAATGCTTAAGAGCAGTCCTAACATTTCTGCTACGGTATCACAACGACAGTGACGATTTCCTCGACAGGATCGTTACAAGAATGAGACTCTGATTTCGCACTTTACCCCGGAAATCGAGCAGCAGTCCATGCATTGTCATCCTAGTGGATGTTCGGTCAGGACCCAATTCATACAGACGCTGTCGGTACGGAAAGGGATGTGCACGGTGTTCTGGGATACGAAGGCTGGTTCCATTCACAGACCGTTCTATGACAGAGGTACACAAGAGTGGATTCCACAATACGAGAAGCATCTCAATTCTGGTGGTGGCTATGTTGAAAAATAGCTGAAACATTACTGCATTTGTTGCCAATAAATATGTGTGAGTTCTTTTTTTCTTTTAAATAGGGAAACTTACTTTCTGGATGCACCTCGTACTTTGGTTTTAACACTTAAACAGAGAATATTAAGCCCAATAATATAGAAAAATAAAGATAACTTACAGTCTATTCCTCTGTTTTTCAGGTCATGTAAAGCCATGTGATACAAATGAGAATTATGAAGTAGTGCTTTAGAAGGAATGCACCCGACGTTAAGGCAGGTTCCCCCAAGAGTGTCATTCTTTTCAACACAAGCAGTCTATGAAGGTAAAAAAAAATTAGCATAAATTAAATAAATTTAATTCTACTCAAATGCTAGAACAGTTTTTAACTCAAATGGTGTAAGATTTTAAAAAAATTGCATAACTATAGTTGGAAGATTTTTAATAGAGGTTCAAAGTCACTGATTCCCCCCCTCCCAATTATGAAGTGTAACTATTTAACAAAGATTGAAGATTGACTTTACTGTTATTCCCCCCACTGCATTAAGAGGTGTATATTTTAAATTAATCTTGGTGCATGATCAAAGTGCATCCATTTAGACTGAATATTTTATAAAATCAAAAATTATTCCTTTGATTAAGATCGACATGAATTTAAGATTGTAAATTATATTCCGATCCTAGAATATCAATTCTATATTCAATTCTATTACATGTAAGGTTTAAAAAAATTGGCTGAATAGAGAAACCTAATTTTCTTCTCAGTTCATACATAGTTGTATTATTTAAAGAAAGAATTAAAATCCTTCCAGTAATTTAAACATTTAGCTAATTTTAATGACTAGTTACAATTTCTTTAAATACATTAAAAACTCAATTTTAAATTTGTATTCATTTTAACAAAATTTCAAACCTTTTTTTGTTTAAAATAGGCTTTGAAATTGGGTATAAATTTAATAAAAATGTAGCACAAATTGCAAACATCACTTGCCGATCACTTGTATAAAAATAAAGCCAAAAACATGGCAGCCAGCCCCTGAAGCTGGGATTCTACCTTTCTGACAAGCAAATTTTTGACATTATAAATAAAACCAAATGTTATCCAGTTAAAACTGTATAAAATTTCTACATGTCTGAAACCTGACAACTTTGATTTTAATATAAAAGATCACAATGAATAAAATATATAATATGAAAATACCTTTAAACCAAGTTGTGCCGATTTTATGGCAGCAACATAGCCTCCAGGTCCGGAACCGATAACAACAACATCATATTCTCCTGTAAAGTACAATAAAAGATTTTGCCCACATCCAAAAACATGCATATGTAAAATAAAAAAGTAAAAAGACAACGCTATTATAGATACTTATTAGACATTTTCGCATATTGTACAACATTTACAGACTCTCCCAAACCTAAAATCCTGCAATAATCTATCCCATTTATCAGTCAATTTAACAACCTTGAATACCATAGTACAGTGAAACTTCTCCAAGTTGCCACCCTTCTAAACAGCCAATTTTTCATGGCACGGACTTTTCAGCTCATAGACCTAACGATGAAATAACCTGTATCAGTGGCTACCCGACCCCCTCTAAACGACCACCCAGTGGGATTGCCCCTTTCATTTTTAGAGAAATGCTTTAATTTTGAACGAAAAAAACTCAAGGTCAGGTTTATGGTCAGATATAAGACAAATGAATAACTGGAGAAGTCCATTTCCATGGTTGCCCTCCCCCTCTTTCTAAGAAAGATTAAATCTGTTATCTCTTTTGTATTCTCCCCGTACCCTTCAGATAGGGAATCCCTATTGCACCATCCATAGAAACGGAGGGAGGAACTGGGCAATCAAGCTTTGAAGGTGTCCTAGGGCCTTTGTTTGGAATTCCAATTGGTAAAGTTAAGGAAGAATGGTACCTCGGTCAGCAAAAATGTCATTCACACCGGTTTCATTTCATTAGTTGGTCAGTGATCTGAGTTGAAACGCATGTTCCTAAATCTACAGCAGCACATTGAAGTTTTGTGTGAATATGAGAATGGCAAATCAACAAGAAAGTGAGCTGAATTATTGAACTGCAGAAGAACGGGAATCCACAAAGTCATTAAAGAAAAGAATTTGATTTTGAAGGAGTACGAAGACAACAGAAACAAATTGTAGCCTTTAAAAAAAAAATGTAAAGAAGTATGAAATAAAGTACTATTTTCTCTTTAGATAAGTTTTAAATTTCATCTACATAAGGAATATATGTCAGACTTGTTTATATTACGCATTATAGTAATTATCTTATAATGGTAAATAAAACCTTCAGAACGGCCAAATATTCTCAGTACAGAGGGGTGGCCGCTCAGAGAGGTTTCACTGTAATAAAAAAAAACATAAAAGAAAGCCAAATTACATAATGTTCAATTTCTTTATATAATCAATTTTCTATCACATGCAAGATATCAGGATGCTAAAACCATGATGAGGAAAGTTATTAAACAACTAAAAGTTACATTTAACAAAGAAAAGTAATTTAATAATAATATTACCAGTTTACAATACTCAATACTGTTTCTTTGACCTTTTACGCCAAATTCAGATCCAGATATATTTTAAATTATTTTTTTGCACATCTTGCCTTCTAATGCTTCAGTTAAGGTATGTTAGTCATTTAATTGTGGAAAAAAATTTTGTTTTTCGATTTTCATTATGTTCCCAATTGGGAACATTGGCCACTTCTGACTATATACTGGATTCACAAATTAAGTAGAATGATGTATATATAAAAAATATAAAATAAGAAAAATAATTGTATGAATTTAAAATTTTTTTTTTTAATTTAAGCACAGATATCAATAAAGTTTAAAAATTATAAATTTCACTGAAAACAACATTTTTCTTAAACATATCAAAAACATGAGTTTATACCTTTATGCCATGATTATATTGGAAATCAATGGAGATGCTATTTTTTCTTACACTCGTTGCAAGCTCATCTTGCATTTAATGTGCACATCTACCTTGTGTTGTTTGTACAAGGAAAAGGCCATCACTTTTTCTCTGTGATATACAGAGCAGTAAACTTTGAGTCCAGGTTGAGGCTTAACTTTCCTTGGTGCAATTCTTAGAAGAGCGGTTGTAACTTATAGTTCACAGACAAAAGACATTTAACACCTTTCAAAATAATATCTGAGAAGCAAATGCACTAGACTGCGTATAGAATTGGAATACCCTTTCATAATATTAGGGAATTCCCCTTCTTTCCTACCCCTTTCAAAAAATGCTCTCCTTAGAGGAAATTGTTTTGTCGAGTATAACGGCAACAGTGCATTGTTCCCAAATGGGAACATCAAAAATAAATAAATTATTCCAGGTACGTTTCTGATTATTAATATCGAATTAATATTTTTTAAATAAATTAAAGTTATTTTAAGGATACCAATCGGATTTTAGAAGCATTAGATTTTTTTTTTTTTTTTTACATTTATGTGAATTTTTAATATGTGCTCTATAGAAAATGATGAAAAGGGCCATTTTTATGATTTTTTTATACACTTTTCTATTAATCATAGAAATACAGCTCTTATTTAAACAAAATGAATAGTTCTTTTGCTACATTTGCTAATTTTTTTGTATCAATATTGATGAAATTTAATTTTAACTAATTTTATTAATATTATGTTCCATTTTGGAAACAATGGACTTAAAAGGTTAATATACTACTGTTTTTTTTGCATTATATTTACTGCTGCCGATTTTGCTGTCTTTAAAATATTAGAATGAAATACTTGCTCAAAACATGGTGCCTGTTGCCTTGATTTGCAAATCAACAAGTTTTCAATTGTATCATTTGTTACTGATGAATGTAAATGTATGGCATAGCTAAAAATCTGTTCACATTCTACATTTCTGTGTGGAATTGTTAAATTCAATGACATGAAACCCTAGAGTTTCTCATTTTAACTATCCATTATTGTTCCCTCAATCTGTTCTTTAAGAATTACAGTTAGGATTTCTTGTTTAAGGCTACAAAATTTTGATTTCAGTCTGATCCCATTAGCACTATTAGCTCTAGGGTATCTGCCAAAATAAATTTTTTTCAAATCCATGACTTTCCCTGATTTTAGCAGATCATTTTCCATGACTTTAAAAATCTTTTGCTAAAGTTTATATGAATAAAACTTCTAATGTACATACAAATAAAATTTATGCTTTTAGAGAAATTACAAGAATTTATGATAAAAAATACTTTATAAATGTTTATAAACTCATATATATATGTAAATAAATTGTAGTACCTACATACCTAAGTTTAATCATTTAGCAATTTTCTGAATGCAGTCAAAAAATTTCCAATTTGAATTCAAGGTACTTCGGTATTACCGAGGTGACCGTGAATAATAGCCAAATATGATAACCCTATAATGTCTATATATAATAGCCCAAAAAATAAACTTATATTTTGTACAGAAATCTTAACTAATTTTTATTAAATAATAATTATTATTATATTAATAAAAATTTAATCTATCATTTAAGAAAAAAAAAACAGAATAATATATTTTTATATTTACCCACCTATTAAGCTTGCTTGCTTTGAGTTACCTTGGCAAAGAAGTTTTACTTGGCAATATGGTCGATGGGATAGTACCAAACTCAGTAACTTCAGCCAAATGACAAGTAAAAATATAATTAAATAATGCAATGCAATGATTTTGCCAAAATATTTAGTGCCTTACAATCAATAATAATTATTAATATATATATATATATCTCAAAATTTAATGCCTCAAAATAAAAATCTCTTATTTACTGAAACTCCTAGTAACACTTTACAGTAAAGATTTCCTCTTTTCCCCCAAAGTATGAATTTTCGAATGGCTGTGAACATCCATGCCAGCAGTGGGATTCAAACACATGAGCTTCTGGGCTGAAGAGCAACACCCTACCCCTTTAGCCATTGATCGGCCAAATGGGTAGGACGTTGCTCTTTGGGCAGCCTGATGTTTGTTATCACATAATAAGCTTTAGCGGATCCATGACTTTTACTCATTTTACTTAGAAAATCATGGCTATCCATGACAAAATTAAGCCATTGTCTAAATCCATGATTTTCCATGACTTTACAGGTGCACAGAAACCGTGTAGCTCCAATGAGGCAGAGCCACAGTAAACTTTTTTTTTTTGTTGTTGTTGTCACAAATGGAAACTTTTAATGTTTTCCCCCTTCAAAAATCTAGCTATTTGTACATTTGAACCTGAAAAAGGTAAAAAATCTGGTACTGTAGGGTTAAACCTGGAGGGTTAGCAAGTCTGCATATAGTTTTTAGATAGATTTATTTATGTGCTACTTACCCCCAGCTTCACTTGACAGGCATCGGTGATGGATTTTTGGAAAAAATAATTTAACATTGGAAGAAGTGCCCTGAAAATGGAAAAATTATCACTTGCACAAGGACATATTTAAAATGTCAACAAATTCTATTTCTACAATGAGTTGAAGAGCTCAGACATAGAATGTAAGCAGAACAAACTTTCAAGCTTTACACCTTCACAGGACTTATAAGTACAAAAAAAAAAAATTAACTTGAAAACAATTACTTTTTTACACATTCAACTTAATAAAATGGTTTTACAAAACACAAAATACCACATATAGACATTATTTCCCAGCTATTTATACATCACATTGAAAAAAAATAATTTGTCCTATATTAAAATTAACAACAGAACCTTTGGCATATGGACTTTAAACACAAGAATATTTAAACTAACAAAATGTGTCTGAACACTATACGATATTGTACATTCATACATGAACTCCTGCAGAAACTGAAAAATGCAAAACGTGTATAGAGTACGCTAATATGAAATAAAATACTTCTAAACAGAAGCTTTACTTATTATCTTTATTATGAAAGAATGACAATTTATAACTAGAAAGGGATACACCGTTTCTTGTGACATATTATATAAAATTTTGATCTGCGAGAATGATTTCGTAAGAATTCGATGCTGCAATAAAATAATCACGGCTGGTAGTGGTCAAGTGATAACGTGTCTAAGCAATTATTGGCTTACTTGAAAAAAATATATGATAGAACATAAGAATTAAGTGTTCATTTAAAAATGTCTCTCTAGAAATACAGCTACAGTAGTAAAGAAATAAATCGCAAATTTGTGAATTTGTTCTACATACTTTTTCTACAAAACAAGAAAATAATACAGTAAGTGGCTATATAATATTCAACAAAAGTATACTTTGAACTCTTAATAAAATACGCACCCGTAAAATAACGGGAATAAGCTTTTTAGCAGACAAACCGGCCTGTAAGGGCATTTTGTTAAATTATGGGGTTTCTGTTTATGAAGGACGAGTAATACTTTGTGTTGCCATATCGAAACAGAAATATCACTCAGACATGCAGATCGCAGTATCGCAGATCCCTATAAAACATGGATAATGAGAGTCAGATTTTTTGAAATATATACTTCTTGTAAGAATAATTTGAGCTTCAGTTATGGAATGATCTCATATTTGATTGGCTTACCTTAATTAAGGTATAAGGCGATTTCACGCAGTAGGGCAAATTCTCAAGTTATCACAATTCTGGCTTTAGTTTCAAACGGAAGGGCAGTTTATTGTTTGTCTATTGGCTGTTGTAAACATGAAAATGAATGGGAAGGACATTATAATAGTTCGTGACGTTGCGACAAATTGCCTTATTAGGGATAGATAATCTTGATAATTTTATATGCACCTAATTTGCTTTTTTACAAAACGATAAAAAGGTAATTCAAGTAATAAATTTATTAATAATTATCATGAACATAAAACATTTGTAATGATCAGCTTAAGCACTTTCAACGGGTGGAGGAAGAGTCCTCTATGTTTACTTGAAAATTGGATAATGCCCATGCATCGAGAATACTTAGAATCTTATGCAATAAAACAACTGATATTTCATGTCTAAATACTTTTCAGGTTTTACGATTTATCCTCACAAAAAATTATGGCACAGCCAAAATAGAAATCTAAGAGGACTCAAAGGACGAAGGTTAAGATTTGTTTAAAACTTTTTAAATGCAAATCATCATTATAAAAAGTAATAGACATTTCAAAATGTTTAAACTTTTTTCAAAAATGATAAAGATTGATTAACTTATTAGCAATAACATTCACAATACAGTTTATCCAGATTAGTTTGAAAGTTGCATACAATTGACTAATATTTCAAACCTAGTACTTCCAAAACTGTCCCCGATTAAGCAGATTTTGTGTGCAAGTGTTTTATAATTTATTTTCTCAAATATTTATTAATCAAATAGTTACGTTTAAGTAACTAAAATCAACCAGGTTTGGATATAAAATGCATATCTTGATTTCATCCAAATTACGTAAAATCAACCAGATTTTTATGTAAACTGTACAACCCAATTTTATCGAAATTACTTAAACTTAACCAGATTTGGATGTGCATCCCGATTTTAAATTTCAGATTTGTGTTCAGCACAAAAATCTGTATAAATAAAATTACGATTTCCATTTGGGAGAAAAAATAGTTTTGGTCTTGGAGAAGCTCTAGGTCTCAGAGTTTAACATCTTATTTGAGAAATCTAATGAAACCAGGATACTTTCTATATCATTTGCATAAAAATTTCATTCTCAGTGAGACAGTTCAACAAAATTTTGCTATCCTACGGCTAATTGTTTATGAGTTATGTCAAATAGTGTCATTGTATGTTATGCTGAATTTATTTCGTTGTACAGATTGCAAATTGCAGTGAAATGAGAATGATCAAAACAAGATATTATAAGAGTCATAAATGGAAGATATCAATATTTTTTGGATAATTCCTTTTTAGTTATGTTCCACAGAGCTAATAATGTTGTACTGATGTACTTTCTCACGATGGACAGCACGCGCACACACAACTGTGGACTAGGTTTCTAGGAAGAGTATAGACGCAGCTAGGAACTTAGAGTTCTAGTAGGGACCCCTGCGGAAAAGTTTTAGCTTATAAAGTGACAAAATTGTAGTGGTCAAGCCCAGGCAGGGATGCAGCAGTGAGATGTGGGGGCAGTGGCTAGGCAATAAACTACAGTATTATGCCAACTTTCACCAAAGGGGACATTTTAATAAACCCACCATAATGTGAGAAACCACCTCCAGATGTGGGAAAATTTCAGCAACAAATGAGAGGAGTAAAATAGCAATAAAAATTGACCATTGGTTGGAAGAGGTGAAAAGATGAAATGATTGGAAAAGAGAAAAAAGAGCGTTAAACCGAGATGTAAAGTTGTTGAAAAAATTTGGAAGAGAAGTCGATAGTTGATGGAAGCATCTAGAGCCGCTATACTCAACCTGCGGCTACAAGGCGAAAATAACATAGTGTCCAATATGGCAAATAAAGTGTTTGCATTTGAGGAAAAGCTAAGTATTTATTATAATGAAATACAGAACAAACAGCTGCACAATTTTCCAACTATTATAAAAACCAGAGAGGACGGTATTAACATTTCAGAAGAAAACTGCTCCATAATTTCAAATTTTATAACTGCACTATTAAACGAATTTCAAAAAAGGTTTCAAGATCTCAGAAAAATAAAAAATTGTTTGTTACTTGTAGAAAATCCATGGCATTTAAAGACACCAACTATTTCTGAGTTGGCTTCAGTTTTAAATTGTAATTACTCGGAGTTGTTTGATGAATTTATTGATTTTAAAAATGACACCAACCTGGAAGTAATTTTCAAAGAAAAAAGGGAATATGTGGAATTTTGGAGCATTGTTCCCCAAAAATATAAAAGCGTGCAAAGATGTGCCCAAATAATGCTAACATTTTTTGGGTCAACGTATGTGTGCGAATCATCTTTTTCAAAGATGAAATACACAAAGAGTGTATAAAGAAATAAACTGACAGATTCCCATTTGGATGATATAATAAGAGTAGCATGCAAGGACAAGCCAGATATTGATAAAGTTTTAAAAAAATGCTCTCAGTTCCAAAAGTCTCATTAGATATACATATAAGTAAGTAAGCATCTTTGTTAAAAGTTCTTTTTTACATTAAACTAAATAATTCATTAGGTTGATATTACTTTTTCATTTATACACCTAATTATTTTTTAATTGCGGCCCGGGCTACCGTGACTGAAATGTGTTTGTGGCCCCTATAAAAAAAAGGTTGGGTATGGCTGCTCTAGAGCCCTGGATGGCAACCGGAGATGATAGCGACCGATTTCTCAGCCCACAGCTGAAGAGAAGCAAGTAACGGCCTTTATGTCCGATCCGAGGTTTCTCATGCTTAGAGCCCAGACCAGATACGCTGCTTTCTTTAGGCCCATATTTACCACGATTTTAATACTCGGATCTAACCGCGAATCAGCATTTTTGTATTCTTCAACGAGAATCCACGGCTTTCAGCTCATTTTAATCCCCTGTTTCTGATCCCCCGAATTTGGAGGATTCATCGCCTAATCCACGGATACTACATTTCACGCATGCGCTCTGCGCTAAAAACAAATATGGCGGATATATTTTCAGATTTAGAAGATCTCAAAGTTTTACAAATGTTGGAAATAATAAAAAGTCTCAGAAAAAGATGTGTGCATCCAGATAGAACAAATGATTTGGATTGTTTGGATGATGTGTACTTTCGGTAGCCTAATCGTTTTAATAAATATACACCTGAATCATTAATTCGAATTCTAGGTGACACGATTTCAGCTCCTTCGGAAAAGAATAATCTTCTGCTGAAAAATGTTTGTTAGCATCAAGGTATTTTGTTACTAGATCTTTCCAGATTTTTCAGAAAAAATTCTACCTCGGTTTTATCAAGATTCTTCCTTTTATATTCTTCCATTCTTATTTCGCGAGCAAATATCAGTAAAACTACAGATCCTTGACTCAATTTATAATTTCCTCAAAAGATATTTATGTCTGGTTGAGTAAATATGTCAATCAACTTAGCATGAGAACTATTACCGGAGAATCTCGTTTATTGACCAATCAAAACATCACATACATATTTGCAATAATTAATCTATAGATCAGGGAATCCATTCATGGTGCATACGGCACCAGTTTAAGTCAGAGTTAACGGCGTGTGATCGCTGACCTACCGATTCCCTGATCCGTTCTTTGATCCTGGATACCCTGATTTTGGTGAATATGACCCTTAGAATGCCTGGAGGTAAATCGATTTAAGGTATTCAGAATTGTTACTTTGGCCTCAAATATAATTACTCAACATTTACTTTGATTAAGGAATACCATTAAAAAATGTAATGAATTATTGTGTACTAATGAATGTCGAAGTATAAGTAATGAATGCCATATTAGTTAAGAAAAATATATCTGTAAATAAACAAGGTATAGAATAATAAATCTTTTAGTTAAAATATAAGGCGTTTCCTCTTAATTATTGTGGAATATATTTTACAGTTTTTTCATTGGAATAACGAACACTGGAGTGAGTGTTGCAAGTATATTACAACAATGTTATATTGAAATTTTTCGTTATTCAGAGTAAGGATTGCAACGAAAAGGAGAGGTGCACAACTAGACATAATAACAGTCCAAAGATACAAATTTTCAAAAATTTATATCTAGTCGTTTTTCAGTTATGCGAAATTCGTATGTACGTACGTCAATAGTAAGCTAATCATAACTAGTTCTGTGATGGTCAAAATAGATATTTAATGTTTTACAATCAAAGTGTCTTTGTTTTCATATAGAGACCTGATAATGAAGCCGTCGAAAATGGAGTCAGGTATGGTCGAAAATAAGTATTTTCGCTGAAATTTATCTTGATTACAACACTTCCTTTACTTGTTCAACGTTATGTAGACTCTGTACCAGGGAGATTAAGTATTATTGACTGGTATGTTTAATTTAAATGTGGTCGCACAAGCACCAATGATGGTAAAAGCCCCAAATCGGCAGTAGTTTCGGAAAAGAACAAAAGTTCGCAAAAATAAAGCTGAGTACAAGATAGCGGACACCTTAAAGATATCAGGAGGTAGTGTGTGTATGCAATTAAACTCTAAAATTTGAGCATGCGTAAGTTGCTTTAAAAATGTGTTCAGACAGGATCTTTCAGAGGGTGATGTCCCGATTCAGGCGATACCAGTTCAAGTGGTAAATGAAAATTATTCTGCTTCAGGCATTGGGTAATAAAGGACTGACTCTCTTGGCATTCATTTTTGAGGGTTACCATTTTTCAAGGCTACCGTTATATATATAAAAAATTTAAATCACGGAGATGTATTAATTATACATACCCAGGTTTAGCGTTAAGCAGCTAGTGCTGTAGATAATAGAGTTGTTAATAAAGTCATAGAATTTAAGGTTAACAGATTCTTTGAATTTTTTAAGGCCTCACGAATATAGAAGGTGAATCTATGTCGGGATATTTAACAAAGAGTTACACCAGTAAATGCCCTCGCTGCTGTCAGTGGACTACAGATGGGGAGCAAAAGAATTTCCAGCGTTCTATCTTGCTCTGAACATGGCTGGGCAGGTTGTGTTGGCTACTTACCTCCCTGAGTGAGATCGCAGAGTGTTTGGCCTCTCAGCGCAATTAGCAAGATATCCCGTCAAAAGATGACGAGGAAAAAGAACCAGAGTTAGTATACTGCACCATTTTTATAGCGGTTCCCAGACTTCATCTTCTCTTACTCCATGACTTGCAGAAATAATCTGACTAAGAACTAACATTACGTAGACTTGGCCAGACTGACAAAACAATGTGCAGATCTGTAATGATGTGTAAGTTTTAAGTTGTAAAATAAATTGTAGTCAGCGGTAAGTCTCTTATGTCACGAGTCTATTTTAGTTGGGTCTCTCAACAGACCTAGGGCCGGTCTCACCAAAGTTGTTTAACGGTTAACAGCGACAAATCTCTGTTTAAACGGAGAATTGCATCCCACCATTGTTTGGCACCATGGGTTAATCGCGGTTAGCCGTTAAACGACTTTGGTGAGATCGGACCCTAGTTCATAACTTTGCATGTACCCTGTTGTGCGATTATGTTTCTATTCTTTTTATGATCTCTGCCACAACATGGTAAATTAAGATTTTGCATCATTAAACTGAGATTCAGTTCCAAATTTCTCCTTCTTCAATGGCCAGACAGCCCTGGCTGGGCCCTTGCCTTCTTCAGAATCGAATTCCAAGTTGTTCTGTCTCTGGCCATGGACATCCAATTAGTAATTTTTAAAAGTCTGATTCCAAACAGTCGAACCACCTAAGTTTAGGTCGCCCTCTTTTTCGAGTGCCAAATGGTCTGACCGAGATCTTTTTCGGTACAAGATCTTCGTCCATTTTGCACAGGTGTCTACGCATTTAATTCTCTGAATCCTTATATATTGTACAATATCTAGATCTTTAAAAGCTTTATAGAGTTCAAAGTTAGTTCTTCTTCAGATTATGTTTTATTTTATGTTTTATTCCACCAAAAATACTTCTCAAAATTTTTCTTTCAAAAACAGAAATGATATTTTTTACTTTTTCTGTCATTCCTCAAGTCTCAGCAGAATAAGTAAGAATGGGTCAGATTAACAGTTCCAAATTTATGAAGGATATAACATAAGTGTCAATGGTTATACGAAAGTTATCTAACTTTCGTACAGAAAAAAGAACCCCACACAATATATTTTATTGAAAACAAATTTTCTTTATTGATAAACAAAGCACCTGTACAGTTAGTTGCACGTGTGTGAATCACACTGCCACGGAGTCACTGAAACAAATGTCAACAATATAGCTTTTACAATCGGAATAATGCTCTATCAACAGTGCCAGTAACGACTATGATTCTTGCAAACATTCTAGAACGTTCAACATTTTTATTTAAGAATTTATCACTTACTGCCTGGCTATCACAAAAATAGCTCCAGCAAACTTGTCTGTTGCCTTGGAAACAAGGCTCGCTCCATTTTCTACAGGGAAGCCAGAAGAAAGGCATCCATTTTAGTTTAATGAGGGCTTTTAATGGCTTGTTGGCGATATTTCTATTACTTTTATTGATAAAAACACTCCTTGGAGCTAATTGTGTGCTATACAGATAGTAATTTATTGAAGAATGAACACATAAAATTTCCTATGCTTAGAACTAATAATATATTGCTGTGAGAAAAATGTAACTTTAAACCATAAGTAATATACGTAATCTTTGCTTTTACATTACTTTTTAGAGTCAAAATGTTCTAGAAATAATTCACTTTCAGTTAAATTTAATTTTGCGATGTAAATTCAATTTTCTGATGAATCGGCGAATTAACTTAATTTTAAGTTGGAGTGCCAATACTTGGTACTGGAATGTTTTAAAGTAGGATATCTATATATACATATACATATCCTTCTTTAATACATTCCAGTATATATATATATATATATATATATATATATATATATATATATATATATATATAACTCGGTGCTACATGCTTCTGTGGAGCTAAAGCTGCCGAGATCTTTTATTTTTCTTTGTTCTATACAGAAAAAAATGTTTGATCGCGAATGAAACTTTAAATAAAGTGAACAATAAAAAATACACAGACATTCGTATTCAGTTAAGCATTTTTTAGAAATTATTTTTCATTTCATTAAATTCTTGGACAACGAGCAATAATATCGCCAAATCTGGCGACGATCTTGGCACCTATTCCAGGTTACGTGATACTTTACTTCCGTTATAAATAATTTTTCTAGTGCATGTGAGCCTAAAATGATATGGTCGTTAACACACACAAACATGTGTATAAATCAATGACTATGCCATTTTTTGGCTTGCATACTTTAGAAAATTGTGTAAAGAACATATAACAGAAATGTGTGTTACATATTCTGGGTTAGAAACAAATAATGTTGCCAAAAAAATTGAGAAAATACGGCAATATGTCGCCAAATTTGGCGAAATCGGAAACTTTTATTTTTATTGACACAGTTGGCGACTAAATTTTGTTGCTAATTCTGTCAGTGAAATAAACGCAATCTAAAGAAAAAAGAATAAATAAATAACACATGTGTATATATATTCATTAACGATAACACGCAACATGAAATTCTGTCATTTCATTTGCTAATTATTAAAAGATAATTTATTATAGTGTGAAAATGAACGAAATTATTAAATTATTCTTGAGGTGAGTAAAATCCAAATTAATGCTTATCTAAAGAAAAATGAATATGTATTAACTGGAAGTTATTAATACAGAATTTTAATTTCTAATGTATTGCAAGAATTCATTTTAAGAAATTAACAAATATAACAATTGTTGCTATAGAAGTGCTTAATATTGCTTTGGTTTGATTTCTGATAAAGTATAAAAATATTGATAAATCTCTATAAACTTTAAACATGGCATATTTCAAATTTATTTACTTCCCATAGAATAAACTATTGTTTATAAAATTAAATTTTATTTGCAGGCTTTCTTAAAATAAAAGTATATTTCTATCACTTACTACATCTCGAATAAACTATTTTTGATGCTATTCAATTTTATTTCGATTATAAAGGAATCGAAATAGTTTTATTTCGATTATAATACTTAGATGGGATTTTAAATAATCGAAATGAAGTACAAACAACCGGTGCTGTTTAATTGATCTAAGATTTTTTCTACTCCAAAAAATTATCTACTCCTGTAGGAATATGTTTATTAAGATTTTATTTATTTAGTCAAAAATGGAAGGCGATTTTTTTTCAAGTACTTATTTCGAACGCTAAGTTGAAGCCAAAAAGTATTTATCTCATAACAATCGAAACTTGATTTATCTGTAGTTTTAGATATACAAATTTCGCTTTAGTAATTTTCAATGTGCTATTTATTAGCAACAAATGAACAAATAAATCGCTCAATCTTTTAAATTAGTTTCATATAATAAAATAGTAATAAAATATATTCGTTTAATATAAATAAAATATATCGAAATTCCTGTAAATAGCAGAAAATAAAAATTTGATATTAAATGCTTAGTGTCAGTTTTATTTTCGAATGAAAGATTTTCACTCCTTTTTTTTATTTAATTTTTTGGAAGAGAGTTTTAGATTTATTTCATAAATATTGCATTAATGTTTTTAAAACATATTAAAAATCTGACCACAAATTTTAGTCTTATTTATATCTTCACACATTCTATGATCTTTTTTCATTTTCTCTTTCTTTTCCTCGAGTTACAAAGTTATATTGCAAACAGTGAGATTAAAAAAAAAAAAAAAAAAAAACATTGTGCTGCACAGATGCACTTAACACGCCGGTCACTGCCTACATTTTTGTTTTGGTACCTTAATTTGGTGATTTTTGTACATCGCCAAATAATAAAATGGCGCAAATTTCATGCTTCTCTTTAAATCAACGTTAAAATTCTAATATTCTATAAATTTTTTTTCACATGAAAATGTAAATTAATATCAGAATTAATTTAAACACAACAAAACATTGTTTTTAGCATGAACTTGTAGTGGTTCATAAATATTCACCATGTGTATTTATACATTAACTCCATGTACATAAATTCCATGTATTCATTTCAATTTTGAATATCGTCTGTTTTGTATTTTGTTTTAGTTTTGTGGCAACGTGGTACTAAAGAAATAAAAAATAACGTTTTAGCTGGTGATATTTTTTTTTGCTTCTTTTCAAAATAGTAATTTATTTTAAACCGCTACCAATAATTTTGTAGTGGTTCATAAATATTCAACATGTGTATTTATACATTAACTCCAAACTTCAAACTGTCTTGCCCTGACTACCGCTACTTAATGAATCCACAAAATCGCCAAGTTTGGCGAGAAAAAACGCGGCATGCTAGGTGCATCTGTACTAGGTGTGTTTAGGAGTCAACAAAATATTGAAATTAATTTTTTACTCTGATTAACTCAATGAATATTGACAGTGGTATGATAGGGTGTACATAATTTACAAGGACAACTATAATAAACTATTTTAAATGTTAAAAATTCACAAACGAATTTTCGATGCAAAATCTTTTTTTGACTTATAAATTCAAGCACTTCACGTATAACAAAATTAAAATAATGATATGCAATATTTGATCAGTAGTAAAAATAAACATTGAAACAAATAAAACAGACGGGAATAAGAGAAATATATACATCAAATATGTGATCAACAATTACAGTTGTAGTGTGAGTGAGCAAACTTCTAAACAAAACAATTATGGGGTTTACTCGTCAACTACGAGTGGATCCGGACAGCCAATTTGGTTGCTTACACTTCCGGTAGAAAATGGCTTGGCTCACTGGCGCCATCTATTCATTAATATATTAACTAAAACTACTCAATTAATTGGACTGTTATTTTATTATTTTATTTACATTTTTGATAATATTTTCAGTCATTTTTCTCCTTTTTATTTGAATTTTATTTAATTTTTTACTTTTATTTTTGTCGTTTTAAGTTTATAAAATTAGTATCTGCTGAGAAATGAGCCCAAGAAGTGCTAGTATTTCTAATATTTTATTGTAATAATTAATATTTTATTTTATTTCTAATATTTTTTTTACATTTTTGACAATTTTTTTTATCTTTTTTTTGTTATTTTAAAATCAATTTTTGCTATTATAAACTTTATACCTCAAGTTGTCTATAATGGGCAGTAAACAGCTTGATTTTTAAAGATAAAAACATTGTTCTGAAAAAATGTTATAATAATATAATAATTTAGAAATTTACATTTTCCTATCAAAGAATATAAGTTTAAATTTTACTATTCTTCTAAAAAGTATACAGCAATATTGAATAATCATTTCACTTAATAAAAAGTAAAAGAGAATTTTTCTTGAATATTCTTTGATAGAAAATATAAGCTTCTAAAATACTATATTGAGTGATATTTGAATGAGTAATTTTCTCATGCTTAAATCAGGCTATTTACTGCCCATTACAATAAACTGAGTACAAACATTGTCTGAATAATGCAATGGAATTGCATATTTTTATCAGTTATTGTTAATCATTTTAAAAAGTAAAAGATCATACAAATAAAAACAAACAAATCATATTTATTTGAGCTGCAATTTGCTATCCACATTTGCTTCACCTTCCATGTTTAACACGTTGTATTAAGAATCCTCGACACGTGCTCACGATTGCTTAAATAGGTTTTTAGTTAATAGATGGCGCCAGTGAGCAAAGCAATTTCTACCGGAAGTGTAAGCACCCAAAATTAGGTGTCCCGATCCACTCGTGGAAGTTGAGAATCGGTTCGGACGATCGTTTTGACGTCAGTTTGCGGCCATTACGTGATCAAACAATCTAGCTGACGTGAAAGTGACGTCACAATGAATTTTCGAACTGATTCTTAGCGTCCACAGAAAGCCCCTATGATAAATAAACGAAGTTAACAATAACTTGTGCTTGGCCAGCATTTTATTTCTACATTCCACAGTAATGTTTTGAGTTACGCCTCTACATACATGAGATGGTTAGAATTAATTGGAAATTAAATTCTAGGATAATCGCTGATCAAATTTAATCGACTACGGTAAAATTGGCTTTCGGAATGTTTGAAATTGTTTACTCAAGCATCTTTATTGAACAAATAAACTCCCTGAAAGAACATTTAATTATCGATGCTAATTAAAATTTAGTTCTGTAATTTAGCGTTTTCCCTTCGATATAAATAAAAACAACCGGTTTCTTATAAAATATGTAAGATGAAACTTTACATGGACAAACGGTGAAAACCCTGAGTATTACATTAAGCTGTATATAAAGAAGTCATTCAATACTAGAGGTTACACATGCTTTATTTCTTTACTCCATGTTTGCTGTCATCACGTTTTAAAAAGAATGATTCAGTCTCATACTTCGAATCAAATGAGTTTGACAACACTCTTTGACATACTCAAGGGTGTATTTGTAAAGCGAAACGAAAATATAAACATTCTGAATAAACTGATGTAACACTGCAGTTTTAGACTGTTGGGACTACTGAAGAATTGGGTTCCCCTTTGCAAATTTGGCGATATTTACTAAAACACAAAGGTAAGCCATTCAAACATTGTATTTCTTGCTTTTTCTGGTGATTTTAATGAATGCACAGTGCGCCATCGTCATAGAATTAATACTCTTACTTAATTAAAACAAACGACTCGAAAACAGGACATTTATATTTACGAGCAATTAACCTCTTAACAGTTTACAAACGTAACAGCTCCATATTATTAAAAATCAGCCATAGTGAACCATTAATGGTTTGTTATATCTAATTTTCTTTAATCATTGCGCACTTTTAATATATAAGAAAAGAGTGATACAAGGAGAGTTGGATGCAAATATCATATAAATTATAATAGAGATACAGATTGTTTGGACAAGGCGAGATCAGGAGAAAATGTTAGGCGACCCTACTTAAACTATTATCGCCAAGTTGGCGGGGGAACCCAGTTCTTTAGTCAAGCCAGGTAATCCATCCAAACATTGTATTTCTTGCTTTTTCTGGCGACTTTAATGAATGCACAGTGCGCATAGAGGTACAACTTTGATATACCCCCCCCCCCAAAAAAAAAGAATTACGCGCCAAATCTGGCACTCCTACGGATTTTTAGGGTTGCTGTTTCTTATTTTGTTATGCCAATTTAGGTGTTTTTCAGCTTTTAGGTTTTTGCTGTTGCCAAATTTAGTATTTGCTTCTATTTTGTACCATTTTTTGAGTTTTTTTTTAAAGTTTTGTGGTAACAATTTTTGGATTTCGTATATGTTTTATCGCCATTTCGTTCATTCGCCATTTCTTTGTGAAGTGATCAAGCGGATTTCTGACTTGATGTATTTTGCTGCAAATCTGGTTGTATTTTCCAATTATATTTTTTTCTATTAATTATTTTTATATTTTAGCTTTCAATATGTTTCGTAAATCATGTTTAGCGGCTCATGTTGATTGTTTCAATAAATTTATTGAAATTGCTGCTGGGGTAAATTGGGAGGAATTCAAAATTTCTGTACAAATAATTCTTTTTATTAGATTGCCAACACGTATTTTCTATTGTATTTGTTAAAATTTTTGTGTAAATTGCATATAATACGTTATTCAGTGTCATTTATTTGTATTTTTTACGTATTTATTGTATTTTTTAGGTATTCTTTTTTTTTGTATTTAATGATTCCGTATTTTTTATGTATTAATTATTTGAATTTAGCGAGAATCAATCCAAGAAAAAAAAAGGCGCCAAAAACAGGTATTTTGCTTAGCGAGAAAAAAAAGTCGCCAAATTTCCGATTTGGGGGGTATATTAAAGTAGTTCCAGGGGGGGGGTTTCCCCCTCAACCCCCCTTGTAATAAATGAAATGCAAAATAAATTTAATAACACACTCCAAATTACTTATCGTCCATCAAAATCGCCAAGTTTGGCGAAAAAAAAAACGGCGTCTATAATGCATCTGTATCTTTTATTTTATTAAATTAATTACTTTTGATCGGCATAAGTTGAAAAAAATAACATAGCATGGAACAAAGGGGAAAATTAGTTTGAATAATTTGATAATTTCCAAAGTTCTAAAGAGCTGAAACATTTAATTTAATACACAATATGGAATTTTTGCTAGGAAGAGGACGTGACAATATATTTGTGAAACCGACACGAAATGGTAGCAATATTGAACAATTTCAACCATTTTTCTGAATATAAAGTCAATTAAGGTTTGGTTTAAAAGAGCGGAATGTTTGTGGAACACTTCGGCGTCACCAGTTGCTATGGGTTGAACTGTACCATTCGCTCAGAACGGAAAATACGCTTTTCTGCATCGTTCTTTTTTCGTCCCACCGTTGTGACTGTTGTTAGATATCGAAAATTTTAACAACTTCATCGGCAGCGGTAGCTTAGTCAGCAAAGGTATTGAACTCATAACTGAAGGATTATGGATTCGAGACTGTAAGCCGACGAAAGATGGTCGTGATCATTAATGGCTGTGGAGACGCGTAAAAAAAGGGCGTGATCTTAATGTCCTCCAAGTCGAAACGATACCCCTGGAGGTGGTATATCGAGCCTTGGAAGGGGAAGGGGGAGGCCTGGTCCCTGTTTTCAGATTCCAAGGACCGACTTATACCAAAAATAGACCTATAAATACTAAAATCGCGGGGCAATGTCACTCATTGCAGTTTACGTTAGGATTATTGTCTATTTTTCCTGTTGCAAAATAAAAAATATATTTATGTTCACATTGATTTAGTTTCTAATTTATACACTTTAGGTTCTTTATTGGGTTATTGTAAAATTAGTAAAATATTTGGACGTAAAATAGCAGCGAAAAAGCGTAAATTAATAAACTGTAACTTGAAAAACGTAAATCTGTTCGGAGTTTGGAACGATGGCCGATTGGTTAGGGTGCTGTCCTTCGGTACCGGAGTTCGTGGGTTCGAATCCCACTGTGGCATGGATGTTCGTAGCCGTTCGGAATCTGCTTTAAACTGTAGGTCCCGGTCTCATTAGCAAAAAGTAGACCGTAGCACTCCAAACCAAACCAAAACCGTTCGGAGTTTGGAATCTTATATTTTTCCATTGTCCCTAGATGTTCCATAAAACCCACCATACTGACCTAAACGAGAGCATTGGAGCGTTAAGTTAGTAGAATTTTACATTTTATGATGGATTATAATGAATAATTATTTTTTTTTTGTTCAGAAACTACGTTAGGTTAGGCGGTTACCAGATACGGAGCGGATTGTATTTGAGCATCGCGAAATTCAGCTCAGCTGAGTGAAATTGAAAGAGAATGGCAACAGAATGAGGAGTGAAATCAGGTGATCTGCGATGTTTAAACACCGCGTCCTAGGAAATGTTTGGTAGAGAAAGGGAGAAAAGAATCAGTTTTGAGATCTGAATCAAAGCAGAATGCAGTTGAACTTTGGTCACCACTTCGCAAGAGTGAAATCCGATCCTTATGCTGCAACTCAACCGGAAACCATGGTTTACAAATTCCAAAATTAGCCAGCTACGCTGAAACCCTCCGCATCTGGTGGCCGCCTAGCCTTATACCCGACAATAAAGGAACGTTTTTCTCATTCTTTTCGCAGGATATCTATCGAAAAATCGTCATTATGAGTGACTTTCATACAGCAAACGTTCCACTTGCGTGAACCGATTCTAAAGACTACAGTGGACTATCAAAACAAGTTTTTTTTTTCAATCAATCTACTAGAAAATTTAAAGTATTATTAATGCAAAGGTAATTAAAAGTTGGATATAGTGTTTAAAACAGTTATAAAAGGCCATCCATTTGAAAAGTTTTCTTTTGAAAAACATTTATGATTGATAAAATTGACATAATATTATCAATAATCTTTGTATTCAAGACAAGGTAATAAAAATTAAAAAAATTCTTTTTAAACCCTATCCCTATTCATACAATTTTAAGAATTTCACAAAGTCGAAAGTAACTGTTAGCCAAATTTCGCCAATTGTAGAATTTTTAGCCGATTTGAGAGCCTACTACAGCCTTAAATAAATAATACATATCAATCAACTTACTCAATTTATTCGCAACAGTACATTTACTTAAAAAAGAATGATTTTCTGTATTAAAATAAAACTGACGTTCTTTAACTCCATACACAGTTCACACACAGTTCAAAGACCCTCGGTTGCGTTGGAACACGCGTAGAAGCGTCTTCTGCTTAACGTTAATTCAAAAATAAAAAGATAGGATTTTAAAAAATGAACTCAGACTGCCGTTCTCTGCCCCCTATGTTATAAATGGAACATTCTCGATAACCGAGTGTCTTGAAACCGTGGTACGTATGCATGCAGCTGCAATTCTTGCTAAATCAAGCACATCGGTAGTCCTTTGGTTGTTTGTAGTTTATACAGAAAATACACACTGTCACAGTCGTCGTCCATCTTACGTTCTCCGGAACAACAGCAGCGCCGCCAAGAGCCAAACGGCAGGAATAGTCAGTGTGGTGGCCGCGTTACAAGCATCTGTCGCGCATGTGTAGACGCAAGATCGGAATTCTCTCTCGTCTTCGTTTCTTTGGATGTATTCACAGTAGTTGCCCAAGTCTCGGGAGGAACAGAAGCGCTGATCTCCCACTTCGCCTGCGAAAGAAAAAAAAAGTAATGAGATGAAGATTCAAAGTAGAAGAACTGGGGTTTCGAAAAGTTCCCCCCCCCAAAGCATAATACCGCCACCACTGGCCTGTGTATGGCCTACTGTACATTGAGGGAGCCACTGTTCGCCTGGAAGACGGAGTATCCCGACACGGCCAACGGCGTGATGAATGACAAACCGTGATTCATCTGACCAGGCAACTCTCTCCCACTGATCCATGGACCAGTCGCACTCTAGGCGCAGTTGGCGACGACGCTTGGTCGGCAAAGGTAGACGAGTGGGACGTGTGCTGCGTAGCCCCCTATCCAACAGTGTGCTCCGATACTACTCTACTTGGCCCTGCATTGTATTGGGTTGTCGGCTGAGCCACTGTCTGGCTCCGGTTTTGTTTCACTGTGCGAGACCTTTTTCTTTGATAGCTTGGGACGTCCCTGTCGTCTACTGCTGGTTTCGCCGTCATTCGTCCCTTTTGCATAAGCACTAACAACTGTAGATCGCGAACAACCCACGAGTCGTGCAGTTTCGGAAATACTTGTTCCGAGCCTTCGAGCCATTACAATCTGCCCTCTATCGAAATCGCTTAGATCCGCAGCCTTTCCCATCACGCACAGAAGTAAATGAAAGATTGATTCTTCAGACTCTCTAGCAGCAGTTCTGCCTGATCACGTGCCTTCCACGTCATCCAGGCGAGTTCACGGGTGGTCATAATGTTTCCGCTCTTAAGTGTATTCCTTGTCTAAACTCATTTTATCCAAGATCCTTCAATAAAGGAAATTTAAGTGTACTGGTTGCCTGTGTGGTCTCCCTAAACACCTGTGCACTTTGGTGCTAAATACGTTACAATGTGCAATAGTTTTTTTATTTACAGTGTGCGCAGGTTGAAGGAACACTATTTTATGTAAAATGCATTTTAATTTTTTGTAGTTTCCATAAACAGCTATGATATTCTGTGCAAAGTTTTACGGGATCTGATTTGAATGTTTCATAGGGGTTTTGTATGAAACAATTCAAAAATGTGGAAAGGAATTTTTGATTGTTTAAAGGTATGTGTCGCATTAAAGCTTTTCCTCTCTTTCTTTCCCCGTTCTCTGATATGTACACCGCGTAAACACAACGCTCTTATGCCCACTGGTTACTTCTCTATAGTGTTCGGAACAAAAATACTTTCTTTTTAACTTTCATTCACAATTAAAAAGCGATATACTCGCATACTTAAAAAAAAAACTGCCGGACTTGTTTTTGTGCGAACCGGAAAAGGAGCGCCGTTTAAAGAGAGGAAAATGAAGAATGAAAGTAAATATTCCGAAGGTAGAAAAATAAAACCTCCAGACTTGTATTAACAGGCAACTGAAGTGAAAAAAATCTTTAAAGGACTGTACAAACCTCGAGGACAGAAAATATGAGACGAGAAAAAAAAGCTGTTCTGCTTTATTAATAATACGATAAAGGTCTTCTGTTTGCCGACCGAAATGAAGTGGAGGACTTTAATGAGGAAAGGAATTCTATTGAAATTCTTCCCCTCACATCCTAATTTTTCTTTTTCTTTGTTTGAAAAAATACTGCTACATGACTTTAACTACTGGAGGATGAATTTAGCTGAAGGAATACATCTGCGGTTATCAGTTAACTTGGTAAGGAGTTTTGTTCTCTGTTTAGAGGACCAATTGTCCTTTGTTTAGAGGACCAACTGTTCTCTGTTTAGAGGACCAATTGTTCTCTGTTTAGAGGACCAACTGTTCTCTGTTTAGAGGACCAATTCCGCAGTGGCATGGATGTTCATATACACATAGCATACATTCTAAGCCTTTTACTCTAATATCTGACATCCTTTGATTTTCTAAATTTTTTTTTTAAATATATATATGAGAATATATGTATATATATATATATATATATATATATATATATATATATATATATGTATATGTATATATATGTATATATATTTATATATATCTATATATATATATTTATATATATATATATGTGTATGTATATATATATATATATGTATATGTCTATATATGTATATATATACACACACACACATAATATATATATATATATATATATATATATATATATATATATATATGTTAGGGTAATGGACTTCGGTACCGCAGTTCGTGGGTTCGAATCCCACAGTGGCATGGATGTTCGTAGCCGTTCGGAATGGGCTTTAAGCTGTAGGTCCCGGTGTCATGAGCCCTCGTGTTGCAAAAAAGTAGACCGTAGCGATCCAAGCCAAAGCCAAAATAAACAAACTCCCTCCCATCCATAACAAGATATTTTATTTAAATTTTTGAAAATATTTATTCGTGTTTTATTATACAATTTATAAAATAAAAATTTTCTTTCTCAGCGCATCTGTTAAAAAAAAAACAAACAGGTAATCAGCATAAGTGAAATTTTAATAGAGCCTATACCGAAAGTTTTGAGTCTTCATTTTTTTCTCCGAATAAAATAACACTTCCATTTAATCCCAATTTCACCCGACTGACTCTCGGAAACAAGGTTTGTGTGTTTATATTATTTAAGCAAAAACTAATTTCCTTTCCACAAGTTCGGTAGAAGAAAGCGTAAGAAAAGGCAATAGAAAAAAAACCTTGTGTGAAAAGTTCTGAATCATAAAGAAAAGAAGAAAATGGTTGTTTCTTAAGTTACAAGCATTTTGCTTTTCTGATTTTATTCGTTCCATACCGTAGGAATGTTAACTTATTTATCCTGAAAATATCCTACATGTCATCAACATTACTTCTCGTGAGGAATTCCGTAGTTACTGGTTTGGCACTTATCAGAAGGAGCGCCGAACGAAGACTGAATTTTTAAGGCTTTGCCGTTCGAATAGCACGGGTTCGAAACCAGCTGTGGGCATGGATGTACGTAGCGATTCGGAATCAGCTTTAAGCAGTAGGTCCCGGTTATATATGCCTCGTGGGGCAAAACAGTAGACCGTAGCGTTCCAAACCCAACCCATAGAGAGTGTTTATAGATGGATTCCGCACGTACTAAGCTAGTGCAGGGAGACGCGTTCGAACACCACTCTAGAGGAGCATTGTACGTTATATATACGTTTGTTCTTTTCTGTGTAAAACTTATTAGGCTGCTAAATTAATTTTTTTCGACTTCACCATTTCCTGAATATATATGAAGAGAGAGTCAGGACACAAACTTTTTATGAAGATTACTTCAATTAACATTTAAGGGAATTTTATACAGGGGGGGGGTGTCTAGGGATAATATTGGCGCGATTCATCAGATGACTCCTTTCTCCCACACACGTCACTCTGAACTCTATACACATTCTTTCCAAAAACAACTATTGCCAACCGAGGAAGTCGAACTGATGACTTCGCGATGGACTCTGGAGCTGTAGTACTTCGTTCAGGAGTGAGTAAAAGGTTCATATACAGTGAAACTTCTCTGAGTTGCCACCCTTCTAAACGGCCAATTTTTCAAGGCACGGATTTTTCGACTCATAGACCTAATGGTAAAATAACCTCTATCAGCGGCCCCTCTAAACGGCCACCGAGTGGGATTGCCCCTTTCATTTTTCGGGAAATTCTACTCACTCCATGCTTTAATTTTGAACGAAAAAACTCAAGGTCAGGTTTATGGTCAGATATAAGACAAATGAATAACTGGAGAAGTCCATTTCCATGGTTGCCCTCCCCCCTTTCTAAGAAAGATTAAATGTGTTATCTCTTTTGTATTCTCCCCACACCCTTGAGATAAGGAATCCCTATTGCACCATCCATAGAAACGGAGGGAGGAACTGGACAATCGAGCGTCGAAGGTGTACTAGGGTCTTAGTTTGAAATTCCAGTCGGTAAAGTTAAGGAAGAACGGCACCTCTGTCAGCAAAAATGTCATCCACGCCAGTTTCATTTCATTAGTCGGTCAGCGATCTGTGTTGCAACGATGTCGAAACGCATTTTTTAAAATCTCGAGCAGAGCATTGGAGTTCTGCGTGAATGTGAGAACGGCAAATCGGCAAGAAAGTGAGCCGAATTATTGAACTGCGGAAGAACGCAAATCAACAAAGTCATCAAAGAGAAGAATTTGATTTTGAAGGAGTGCGAACAGTACAGAACAAACAGAAACAAATTGCAGCCTTTAAAAAAAAAAAAAAAAAAAAATGTAAAGAAGCGTGAAATAAAGTACTATTTTCTCTTTAGATAAGTTTTAAATTTCATTTGCATAAGGAATATATGTCAGACTTGTTTATATTACGCATTATAGTAATTATCTTATAATAGTAAATAGAACCCTTCAGAACGGCCAACACCTCTCAGCGACCAAATATTCTCGGTACGGAGGGGTGGCTGCTCAAAGAGGTTTCACTCTCTCTCTCTCTCTCTCTCTCTCTCTCTCTATATATATATATATATATATATATATATATATATATTATATATATATATAAAATATTCACGATGAAAACGCGATCTTTTCTTCCCGTACACCCCTTTTTCCCGTAAGGAGTAAGTTTTTCTTTAATTTTTACTATTTCGTGTCTTTTTCTATTTTATGGGGAGCAGCCATATTATAATACAACATTCTACTCCCCATTCGATTTTCGCATCCAACGGTGTGGGAACTGAGGTTAGCTTCCAGTTCCCTTCGGCTTATAATATAAATTGCAAACATTAAACAAACCCACATTCTCGGCTTCTCTCTTTTTCAACTGAAGCAAATGGAGTCGCGGTCGCATTTAAAGTTTATTTTTTTCCCCGCATCCTTTTCAGTTGTTACGAAATGATGATAAACCTCGAGACATTTAAATTTTAATTTGTGTTTCAGCGGCGTAATTTGCATATTGCAAACTCATTTTGTGCAGTTATGATTCAAAACTTTTACAACAATTCTCTGCTGCGAGAAGTATCAAAACGACAATGGTTGTGCAGTAGGTACCTTATTTCCTTTTTAAATGAACCCTTTAGATTTAACATAAATGAAAAAAAGGGCTTTTTTTTACACAGCAAGGAGTGTACAGTGATCCCTCGTTTTTCGCGGACCAGAACCTTCCGCGAAAGCTGAAAAAACGGCTAAGTAGGATTTGTCCCTAGGCATTTTCGTGTATGCGGGTACACGAGTGCTTTAAATGTGTAAACAGTATTGATACTTTGCACGTTTAAGACGAAAATGCCAACAGTATACGCATTTACTTAAACGTGTCAGTGCTGATTAATAAGGTTCATTACAAAACCTTATAGAGTCATAAACATTCATCCACATTGTGCATTCTGAGAGAGGCGGAGAGTCTTGTTGATGGCGGAGGAGAGGTTCTCGCTGGACTCGTAGAAGTTTTAGGCTCCCTCGGAGACTCTTCTGCCGGAGACGCTGACAGTAGATGCAAGGGGCTTTACCTTGGCGAGAAACAGGGTGATGGGTAGCTGTTGCCTTTGTTCTTTCAATCAAAATTCCCCTGTGCAAGGACATGAACCCGTCAACGCGATTGATGGACTCGACAGCTCATATGTATATGTATATATATATGTATATCTATCTATCTATCTATCTATCTATATATATATATATATATATATCTATCTATCTATCTATCTATCTATATATATATATATATATATATATATATATATATATATATATATATACCAGTATGTATATATGTGTGTGAGTGTGTGTGCAATGGGTGTTTTAAATAATAAAGAATGGTATCCACACTAGACACGTGCAGTCGTCCGTCTTAAAAAGAAGACACGAGAATTTGGAAATAAAAATGTCGAGTTTATCCTGACACCTCGCCTATGAGGCTTCTGCTGGCTAAAACGTGTACACGCAGTTATATAGCGGTACGAGCCAGCCAATAAGAGTATCGATAAGCAGTCACATGACGAGGCGTAAGAAGCAAAACTAAATTACGTGAAGGATTTATATAAGAATAGTTGAGCTAAGAAGGAATTTATTTTGGCTTTGGCTTTGGTTTGGATCACTATGGTCTACTTTTTGCTACATGAGGGCTTATGAGACCGGGACCTACTGCTTCAAGCCGATTCCGAACGACTACGAACATCCATGCCGTAGTGGGAGTTAATTTTGGTGAATGCGAAATCGTCAAGATTACCACAACGAGAAGGGGAAAAAAGTAGTTTAGCCAAAGGTTGCCATCTTAGGGATAAAATAGCTAGATATCTATTCTGAAAAACAATTAGATTTGAGTTAAAGTATCATTACACACATGTGTGTGCGTGCGATTACTGTAAAGAAAGTATGAAAATGCTGAAAATGATAGTATTAACATCACAGAAGAGCATTCGATATTCCATTAAAGAAACGACATCATACAACTTTCCGAAATGTGGCGAAGTCACGCTTCTTAAAGCGATGCCATTAGTCTCATTCATAATTTATTGTCTGATGATTGTATCGTTAGACCTTTGATCCTTGTTTTGTTTCGTTAGTGAAAGTCCTTTTTCCAATTCGATATCCGCGTGTACCTCCCCATTCCCTTTTGTTTTTTCCTTTCTCACTCTACAAACCATTCTCAAATTCTGGCGCTAAACTTAGTAACAGGGCCTTTACATAAACAGAAGAAATATCCAAAGGCCAGAATGAGTTTCATTCCGCTCTAATCCGTTTCTCCGCATCTCCATGGAAACAATCCGGACGTCACGTGCCCCCAGTCGCCTTCAGGTATTCCCTTCCCCATTTTAAACTGTGACTGTATCCGAGGCGGCATTCAGTTTTGTGAAATGTCCTGCATTAAATAATGCGTCGCTTAATAGCGCTATAGATCACGGGGGAACAGTTATTTACATCCGAGATTCGGAAACGCGCGATCTATATTTTCTGACGTCCACGCGTAATGGCCTTCGAGCACTCGGGATTCTTCGAGAAAGTTCTCGAAGCAGCTACAGGGTACTAAGCAGTTCGTTAGTTCACAATATCTAAACCAGTGTTTCTTAACCTTTTTGGCACAATGTACCACTTTAAAAATTTTAAATATGTCCCCTCTGTGGAGAAAAAAAATTGCTTAAACATCATTACAAAAAAAAAAAAAAAAAAAAAAAAAAAAAAAAAAAAAAATCTGTCTTATTTAATTATTTTAATATTTTTATTTCAATAGTATAAAAAATTTAAGGAAATTAAAATTTTGAATGTGAAGGCTGTTGCTGCTTTTCCTCGATTAACAGATTGAATTGAGGAATCGTTTTCGACAAAGCAACGCACATATGTTCGATATTCAGTCGATTTCGACGTTTTATTTTTATTGTGACAAGTGTGGAAAATCCCGCTTCGCAAAGATATACTGTTGCAAACGGAACTATGGCTGCCATAGCTCGTTTTACAAGCAATGGGCAGGCTTCTCTTAAAGAAGACCAAAACTTTCCAAGAGTTTTCGAATCGAAATCCATTTTCAACAAGGACTTTGTTTTCAAATCAATTAGTCCATCTTTGGCAAGGTTCGTGTCATCGATACAGTCAATATCACAAAGAAAAGGATTACGAATCCTCAACTCATCTTTTATATTTATTCCATCCGAATTGAAATATTTTTCAAACGAAACTTGAAGTACTTCCAGGTGTTCGCAGATTTCATTTTTCACACTATCTTGCCGAGATCCATTTTCAAAAAGCACTTCGTCCAACATTTGAAAGTTTGCCTGTTTTGAATTCTAATTTTCCAAAGTGTTCTAATTTTCCAAAATTAGGAGCAGTCGGCGGACCCCCAAAATAGGACCCATGGAACCCCAAGGGGTCCATGAACCACAGGTTAAGAAACCCTGGTTTAGAGCGCTATGGTCTACTGTTTTGCACACGAGGGTTCATGAGACCGGGGCCTACAGCTTAAAGCCGATTCCGAACGGCTACAAACTTTTAAGGCCGCAGCGGGATTCGAACCCGCGAACTTAAGTTGCAATTGGGTTTTGTTTCTTAAATTATCCATTTTGTAGATTTCGGGTATGGATTTTTCAAAATTCCTCATAGATTATATACTTCGGATACATGCTAATACGTACAGAATGTTTAAGTTCATTTAGTTCAGTCTAGATTCCATTTTCTGACAAATGCGAATGCCGTCGAACAGGAGTTCCACCGAGTCTGTATCATTCTTTAGATCAGGGGACGGTTGGTAGTTCGAGCGCTGTGACGTCACTATGACAAGACATAGGGGCTTCCCTTGTAAGTGGAGAGTCGGTTCGAACGTTCGTTGTGACGTTAGATTGCGGACATTATGCGAGCAAACGATCAAGCTGACGTCAAAGTGACCTCACGACGAACCGATTCGCAACGTCCAGAGTAAACGAGTGGATCGGGACAGCCAGTTTTGGTGCTACACTTCCGGTAGAAAATTGTTTGGATCACTGGCGCCATCTATTCTCTAAAAACCTTTTTAAGTAATCGTGAGCTCGTGTCGATTACGAAAAGAAATTATAAATATTAAAGAAGGCTTACTGAGAAATGACATCCATCAAAATAAATTTTGATCACATATACTGAAGCTCAAATAAATAAGATTTATTTGTTTTTATTTGTATGATCTTTTACTTTTTAAAATCATTAACAGTAATTGGTAAAAATAGGCAATTACATTGCATTATTCAGACAATAATGTTTGTTCTCAGCTTATTGTAATAAGCAGTAAATAGCCTGATTTAAGCATGAGAAAGTTACTCATTCAAATATACTTCAATATAGTACTTTAGAAGCTTATATTTTTCTATCAAAGAATATTCAAGAAGAATTCTCTTTTACTCTTTATTAAGTGAAATAATTATTCAATATGGTTGTATACTTTTGAGAGGAATAGTAAAATTTAAACTTATGAATATTCTTTGATAGAAAAATGTAAGTTTCTAAATTATTATATTGATTAACATTTTTTCAAAACATTGTTTTTATCTTTAAAAATCAGGCCGTTTAATGCGCATTACAGACAGCTTGAGGTATAAAATTTATAATGCAAAAAACTGATTTTAAAATAGTAAAAAAATTAAGAAAGATAAAAAAATTGACAGTTAAAAATAAGAATCAATTTTAAAATTTGTCAAAAATGTAAAAAAAAATATTAGAAATGAATATTAGAAATAAAATATTAAAATATGAAACTAATAATAAATATTAAAATTAATAAATTTATTAAAATAAAATATTAGAAATACTAGCATTTCTCGAGCTCATTTCTTAGCAAAAACTAATTTTATAAACATAAAACGATAAAAATTAACAGAAAAAAATATATATATATATTTCAGGTAACAAAAAATAAAATGGAGAAAATAGGAAATTGATGAAAATATTGTCAAAAATGTAAATAAAATAATAATAAAAAAAACAGGCCAATTGAGTAGTTTTAGTCAATATATTAGTGAATAGATGGAGCTAGTGTGACCAAGCAATTTTCTACGGGAAATGTAGCACAAAAATTGGCTGTCCCGATCCACTCGTCTAAAGTTGTGAGCAATGAAAAAAAACCAGATTTTTTGGGAAGGGAATTTTGAAAATTTCCAAAACATGGGAAATTTGAAGTATTTTGAAGTCGCCAATTCCTACGACATAATGAGAACCACCATTTTTTTTCTGTCTTTGTTGTAGACCTCTTAAATTGATATTTACACAATATTTACCTATTATATGCTATGAAAAAAATTGTATAATTGGTATTCACTAACTCTATTTGGCACGGTATCCCGTTTAGCACGAAAGTAGGAGTCTATTTTTCCTTTGAGAAATATCCAACATTTTTACTATTACATCAATATTAGGTAATCATCTGTAGCGTCACAAAACCCATCAATCATTATTTTTATTGGATAACATCTTTCTATCTCTCTCCCTGCATATATATATATATATATATATATATATATAAATATATATATATATATATATAAAGTGTGTGTGTGTGTAGGAATTGACACAAAATGCGACAGTGTCATTTGATTATATCTTTAAATGATATATGCATAACAAAAAATAATAAACTGTTATTTTAAATTGAAAGATATTTATTTTTATGTTATAAAAGGAGGGGGAAAAGTTGAGCATAAAGCCATTTACATAATAAATAATGATTAAAATAATGTATATAATTATTATATTAGCCATTAAAATGGAAGCAACCCGTTACGTGTTTGATAAGACTAACAGGGTTATTAATGACATAAGTACTACTATAAAATCATTTAAATGCTCATTGTTATTATTTCTTGAATATATATATATATATATATATATATATATATATATATATATATCTTAGAAATAATATGCGAGTTCTTAAATAGCCACTGTTGAAAAAATAAATGTAAACATTGTTAAAATGGTTTCTTTCCAAAATTTTATTCCCCAAAATTCCCGGGTTTTTACATCTCTACACTCGTCAGAGTAACAATGAAGATTGCAGCAGGTGTCGATCCCACAGACGGTGGCTCCAGCGAGAAGGTAACAGCGAGAGATGATTCGAATTTTAACCTTGGAGTGGGAATTTCCCGTTTTGCCTAAAGGGGGGGGGAACAGTTAAAAAGACCGATAGCCCTATTGCCAAAAACACATTCTAAATACGCAGTTGCTTAAATGGGCATAAATCTGGACGTTCACCTTTTATTACGATTGGTTAGGTGGTTGATCTTACCTTGGTAATATCCCGTCGTCTTGATGCAGTACCTGGCTTCGAAAACATCGGAACAGGACTCCGGTTTCAAGGTGCTGGGCTTTATAAATTTTTCCAGGCACTCACGGTGGCTCGTAGAATTGCAACGGTAGCATTGGATGGCTAGACCTGCGGGAAAGGAGAAAGTTCGTAAGAAAGAACCTTTCATAATGAAGTACTCTTGTAAAATGCTCAGTCATATTTTTATGATTACTTCCAATGTGGAGGCCCTTGCTCTCATAGCATTTGCTACTACCAAGATGCAGATATGCGTTGGTCATTTTAATAGGGGAGCACCCTACAGTCGGCCAACATGACTGTCTAGGACAGGCATGCCCAACCCGCGGTCCATTTAAAAACGTTTTGCGGCCCAATCGAAGTTTTCAACTGTCTATATAGTTTTAGTCATTTTGACTCTATACAGTTGAAACATAGGATTTTAGTTGTTAATGTTTGCAATAATAAATATCACATTATGTACGTTAAGACTTGATAGTAACCAACGTAAACCTGTTCTTTGAGTGGGGTACGTCGAAATTGGAGTGTTCTAGAATATTCTGTCAATCGGCCATTACTTATACGACCAGCTGACTCGAGTTACGT
>CM063500.1:120784470-120823122 GCA_032207245.1 Pardosa pseudoannulata | reverse complement strand
TTGAAAAATAATTTTTTAAATTATAAAATCCAATGTGTTTAAAAATTATTTTTTTATGAATTTTCATATTTTTTAAAATGTTTCTAGAGATTAAACTTGTTCCAGATTTTTAAAATATGTTTACCAAACAATCCTAATATGCCTTTATATAAATCTGGGTTTTCGATTTTAATTTTAATTTTACAAATGTTATTAAAACTAAATTTAAATTTAAAAATCGCCGATTTTTTTATGAAAATTAATTGTCTAAATGAAACATACTCCCCTCAAATAAACTATTCAGTGTATCAGGAAAATAATACCCCCAGAATGTTAAAAAATATTTAAGTATTAATACGTCTAATACTCTAATTATATTAATTAATACTCTAGTTCTATTTATACCGTATTAATACGGTATAAATAAAAGACAAAGTTAAAATTTAATATACAAGCAGCATTTTAAGAATTAAGAAAATATTTTTTGAGTTCTATCTGAATATGTGATATGGAAAAAAAAAACATGTTTATATATTTTCTCACTATATTTGGTGGTAGATGCGCAGACCAGTTTTCTGCCACGCGAGCTACAAGACCTAGTTATGGCCCTGTTGTTAAGTTTTAAGGCTAAATTTATGCATGATGCTGTTACAACTGACAGAATTACCGGTGTGTTACCATAAATATTTAAATACAGCTTAAGAGAAGCTGATAGTCTTACAGAAAATTTATTCCTTTTTTAACCAGCTCTGTAATTTCTAATCTCAGAAGATATGCAAGAACGAAACTGAAAGTTGAGTTCTGTACTAATTTTTGATGAATTTCGTGGAAGAAAAAATACTATGAAGCTATGAAATAACTTATTTCATTTTTTCCTCTTAAAGCTTCCACAGGTCACAAAACTGGCTTCCTGGGTAGCCAGATGGAAGCCCTTGATTTATAAATATAACCTCTCGATAGTTTTTTGGGTTCCTCTACTTATTTAGCGTCCGATCGGTTAGGGCTCTTATCGTCGGTACCAGAGTTCGTGGGTTTGAATCCCACTGGGGCATGGATATTCGTAGCCCTTCGGAATCGGCTTTTAGCAGTAGATCCTGGTCTCACTATCCAACGTGTTGCAAAAAAGTAGACCGTAGTTCTAACCAAACCAAAACCTCAACTTATTAGTATTACTTTAGACAAGTTTCATTGCATTTAGAAAGGGTAGATGCATGTTGTATTACATATATATTTTGAGGAGAACTACATAATCTTTATTTGATGTCCTGGGACTGTATTTGCTACAGGATAGTCAAGTAATTATAACGCTAGAATTTGTAAAAATGATGTTCTAAAAAATGGTGACGAATGAAGCCGAAACTGATTTTTAAGTTAAAAAAAAAAATGTTCAGCATATTGCACCAGTCGGTAGATTTCGAATAATATTTATTACAATCTATTAATAAAATATTTTCGAATATATTTATTTATTTATTAATATATTTTCGAGTAATAATATTCTCGCGAAGATAGGACTGGACGAATAAGAACACTCGAATAGCATGAAACTAAGGCCTTTATTTAATGCTCAACACTTGGATGACAGAACAAAGAACTGACTGACAAACTGAGACACATGTTCTATTAAACTTCAGTGGAATATTCTGCAATACTGTTCCAGTAAGCTGAAGAATATTCTAGTAACTTCCAGAATTAACTAAAGGAGATTCATAAATAAATTAAAATAAAATGCCGCAGCATTTGTGATAGGACTTGAACCAAGGTTCTCTCGTTTTGTAATTTGGCGCGATTATGACCGCGGCACAAAGTACTTCTCCAGAAAAGGCGGACATATTGTTTACAGATAATAATTTATTATTATAAGCCAAAACGTGTATTCACTATTAAACTTCCTTTATTGATATGTAAAAATATTACAGATTGGTGAAAAAGTGTATCTTTGCAGTTTAATACTTAGCTTTAGAAAATGATTAAAAATATATAATTAATTTATAATTAATAATTTTAATACCGCTTCAAAAAATTATAATTCTATAATAATAATATTTTGCATATAGAGAATCGGCAAATGTGCCACCTAGCCCGGGTGGCAGAAGTTTAAAAATTAATTTAAACTTCTGCTAACTTACTAAATATAGAAGCAACTATATTTCCTCAATCTGGTTTACAGATTACTATAACAATAACAAAGTTAAAATAGTGTCTAAATATCAAAGTCTAAGTGTAAAGTTTTTAAATTTGGAACTGAACTTACGATTTAATTTTATATTTAGACCTTTTTAATTAAGCAAGAGACTGGCAATACTCTTGTCCCAACTCCCATAATTTTGAGGCTTGATGTGAGACAATGCTGCAAATATTATGTATTTGATATTTCATTATTCCAAATGTACTCCAAGAATTAAATACTACTTCCTCTCCTTCAATTGTATAATAATCTATTGAACTGATTTATATTCCAGGCTGTGTATCAGTGATTTTTTTATCACTTTTATGTATATTTTAGTGTTTATTCTATCCTTGTCATATTAGTTTATAGTTTACTTTGTACTCTATACTTTGAAGGTATATTTTATTATTATTTTAAGTAGTTAATTTATATTTCAATGCTATATTTATTGAATTATTGCTATTAAAATTCATAATTGAACACTAATAACAATGTAACTTTTTTTCAAAAAATAAATAAATAAATAAATAAATAAATAAATGTAGAGAAATCTTTATCTCGATTTGCCTTATATTGAGGACTACAAACCCATTTTCTCAAAAAGTTGGCTTTGCAGAGTGAGAATTTTCTGTCCAACACCCATTAACTGTTACCTCTTCATAGAAACATTGTTCCTCATTCTAGGGTAGAGATGACTGTAGCAATACACAAGTCAATACACCCACCAAATATATAAGCATTAAATACGAAGATTTCTCCAAACCAGGGACGTAGCTTGTAAAAGTTAGCTCTCACCTGAAGCCGAATAGTTAGCCCTCCACACTTCACCTCGCTTTATTTCCTGGTTTTAAGATCACATTTAATATTATTTAGCCTTTTGGGCTGATGTAATAATGTCAAATATATATCATAATCTATCTTAATTCATAAAATAATGCATCGTAACTTATATAATTACAAAACTCGTTTGGATTTGATTAAAAGTGAATTTTCGATATATTAAAATTATTTTAAGATCCATTTCATTTTCATTACTTAAAATTGAAAGTCTAAAACTTTTACTTCCAGATTTTAATGAAGCACAATTATCGATAATTCAATTATAATATGTATATCAAGCCCTCTGATTTTGGATGGTTAAAATTGAAAGCCACTCACTCTCTCTTGTGTCATTGAACTTCTGAGGTAATTCTTGATTGCTCTCAATTTCGAAAACGATCTTTCCGCGTTCGCAGTCGTAATGCCTCATGCTGTAAATAAAATGTAAGTTGTACAAACGTCGGGAGAATTCCGGACAAATAATGTCGAATGATCTCAAATAAGGATTCTGGACAATAGTTTAGAGATTTACATCCGGCATTGACTCACCACTCGTCGTGCTATCTCTTGGCATAAAACTAAAACAGTTAATACATTCGAAATTTTTGTGTTACTATACACCTCATTTTATAATAATTCAGAATGAGTAGAAACCCCAAGATTTATACTCCCAGCCGGAGTTGTGGGCTTTATGGGCTCATATGTACACCCCTGCTCCAAACAACCCAAAGTTATTCCCATTTTCAGAGATTAAGGATGCCAGAGCTACTAGCTTCTGTCTGGACTTCGGATGACTCACACCGGCTCTAGTAACTGGATACGTGGTGGGAGTGCTAAAGATACTTCCAAGTACATCCGACCCCGCTTCGAAAGGTCTCCCTGGGGGTCAGAGGAATTCTGCTGATAAAAGATCTCGGTTTTCACCCAGCTAATCCTTTTTCCCCTCATCCTGAAATCCCCATTCCGATTTTGCAAAAAGCATCTCGATCTCAGCAGTTTATGAAATAAAACGAACGCAGGCCCTGATACAATAAGAGAGAGAGAGACACACTATTGTATACATACATACATATATACATACATATATATATATGTATATATGTGCATATATATGTATATATATATATATATATATATATATATATATGTATATATGTATATATATATATATATATGTATATATATTTATATGTATATATATGTATTTATATGCATATATATACATATGTAGCTATATGTATATATATGTTATATATATATGTATATATATGTATATATATATATATATGTATATATATATGTATATATATATGTATATATATATATATATATATATATATATATATATATATATATATATCTGCATACATAGATATACACACACATTTATATAACAGTAAAAATTGAAGTTGGTCAAGGTTCTAAATTATGAGAGTGGCGTCGTTGTGTTTCCGGTTTTGATGGTCACGTGACAGGGCGAGAGAAGTATTCCATTAGATGACGGAATGTGTGTGTGGCTTAAGGCCTAAGAAGGCTGTACGATATGGAAATAAAAGTTATTAACTACGACTACCTTATGTGATTGTGATTATGACTTTATTATTGTGATTGGCGACGAACTTCTGAATATGTTACATATATATATATATATATATATATATATATATATATATATATATATATATATATATATATATATATATATATATATATATATATATATATATATATATATATATATATATATATGACAAGTCGTGATCCAGAGTTAAAGCGAATGGAAAACAGTCTTCTTGATAATAATAAGTTTTATTAGCTCATCGTTCTTAAGGAAAGCAATATGGTCCATTTTCATTAATCGACTCAGAGCTATGCGTGAAGGTGTTGACCGCTCTACTTAGCAGTATTTTTATATAGTGAATAACTTAGGGTTAAGATATTTCTCTTAATATTTATTTAATTTAATTTAAACAAGATAAACGATGTGTCAACTTAAATTTAATTGTCCACTGGAGATTTGTCCATCAGGACTGGCCATAATGTTTGGGCCAGTCTTAAGTGGATGGGGGGGGAAAGTTGTCAGGTCTAAAAAGGGGTAGTTGGAAATTATGTAAGTTGAAAACGATTCTAAAAAGAGGAACTCTTTTATAATAATAAAATAAATGAAAAAGACCCACGCTCGAGTAAGCTTTCAGGATAATCCGGTCAGACAGAAGCATTTCTCAGCTATTTGATAAGCTTGCAAACAGATAAGTTGGGATTTGGCTCGTGGACATGGAGTGGTCAACACTTTCAAGCATAGCTCCGGGTCGATTAATGAAAATGGCACATGTTGCTTTCCTAAAGAACGATGAGTTAATAAAACTTATTAGTATCAAGAAAACTGTTGTCCATGCGCCTTAACTCTGCACCATGATTTGTCATATATATATATATATATATATATATATACATATATATATATATATATATATATATATGTATATATATATATATATATATATATATATATATATATATATATATATGATATATATGTGTGTGTATGTGTATATATATGTATATATATGTATATATATATATATATATCTGTGTGTATGTATATTTTACTACTTCCTTCAAATTTTAAATGATTAATGACTGCATATGTTTATAGTTAAATTTTGGGTACATATGTGTAAGTCAAATTTTTTTTTCTTTTTACATTTATTAAAAAAAATCCAATTATAAAATCAATATCCATTATTTAAGTCGACAAATTTCTACATTAAAAGATTAGAATATTAAAACTCACATTAAAAGATTATTTACTATATTCTGTTGTTATTCTTCGAAATATCGCCTCTTAATTATTTCAATTGCACTGATTATGCCGTCTTCAAGTTGCGGCGTGACGCAGCAGCTTTTCTGCATCATAATGCGACATGGTTTTGAAAACAATGCACTGTAAGCGTGCTGTATATTTATGCAGGAGAATGAAAAGATATGGACGCTAGATATAATAGTGGAATAATTCAATGAAGCTTGATATTAGCACTCTCTATCCCGTTTCTTTTTAAATATCCTTAAGTACCTGTTTTAGGGTATAACACATACATTTTTATTTAGATCGTAAATGTTATAATTACATTCAAATTTTACTTTGGCATTTAGTATTTTTTTTTTAAATGTTGAAATATATAATCGCACTCATACTTGACGACTTGGCCGATTATTGTTGTATATAAGTAATAGCTTTCTTTGACGTACGAGGTTTTCTTTAGTTGATCCTTTTGTGCTTTGATTGGCTGTGTTTAATTAGTTTTGTTTGTGCCTGTAATTTGATTGGCTGGACGCAGGATCTTAAAACTATAAAAGCCCAATGTACCTAGTATTTCTTGATTATTTTGGTGTTTTCAATAAAAGGTGTTTGCGATCTGCGGCTTTTCATTATGCTTCAATATTAAATAATCATTTCTGACTTGAATTACAGAAAGTTAATAAAATGTACCCAGAGGCCTAGCAAAATATTTTTCATGGTGGAGTTTTCTCCCTTTCAACTCATGTCTCAAAACTAATGCAGAAATCCTTATATATGTTAAGGCCAAAGCCCGAATTTCGGCCAGTTCCCGAATTGGCCGGAGCATGTGGTCAATGTCCGACGTACTGGAAATGAATAGCGTATATGCAACTTTGGCCGGCCACTTCCCGAAGTGCCCCGAACTCCCTGGCCAATAATCGATGTGCTGAAGCAAGACTTTCGGTAGGAAGCGCAGCTGTCGATTCTGGTATCATGAAGGCATGCACATGATAGCAAGGACAGTGTGTTATATTTTCAGTTCATCTTCTTGTAACAAGTGATGATACTGATAATTTTCTGTAATAAACTAATTTAGTAGATAATTTGATTATGTTTTTGTTTGTTTGTTTTCTCCAAGGGAGAGGAAATTTTCATAAGAGATCAGGTGGTTTCTGGTACTGTGAGATCTTTACTCACTAAAACTTCTCACTTCAAACTACAGCCCACCTAGGGCCACCCTACCTCCTTGGCCTTTGTTCCGAAGGACGATGCTAGGTGACTAAGAGGGGCGGATTCGTCAAAAAACTCCTCTGTGGCAGCTATAATGTGATTATCATTAGCATTACTGTATACAAACACTAAAAATTTACTTTGGCTGATCATCCCATGCCAGTTCCCGAATTGGCTGACCAAACCACGAAATCAAGGAAAGATCGGACATTGGCCGGTCATTGTGAGGCGATATTGGCTATTTGGCGATTTGGCCGGCCAATTCGGGAACTGGCAGAACTTCGGGCTTTGGCCGTAGCATATATATTAACATGTACAGCATTCCTCATAGGCGGTTCAGCCGAACGATGTTTGAATGGTTAGGGCGCTGATCTTCGGAACCGGAGTTCGTGGATTCGAATCCCACCGGTGCATGGATGTTCGTAGTCATTTAGAGTTGACTTTAAGCAGTAGGTACCGGTCACATTAGTGTTTAAAAAAATATACCGCATTGTTCCAAACCGTAGAAGTTTAAGACCACACATCCCCCGTTCGCTACGCCACTGATTGTACTTATACATTAATTCTGTACCCCTACAAAAGCCTCATATTATTCGAGTTGAAATTTGTACAAATAATATCAAACCTTTGACCCTAAAGTAGGGAATACGGCATCCTCATCTGTGACTAACCTTACGCTACGCACTGAGAAGCCATGCTACATTCCAGCGTATCAGTATTGATCCGTTGTACCTTGAAGCGAGAATTTAAGGATATATAATAGGAAATGTAAGCGAAAGTGTTAATATTGTCATGCTTCGCTGAATTATTCTGCTATTATATCTATCTCCTGCATCTTTCCAGAACTCCGCATAAAGATACAGTTCGCATATATTTTTATTTTCACACGCAATTAACTCCTGAATGCACAGTTGTCGTTAAGGAAACAAGTCTAAATTACTAAATAAAGCAAGTTTCAGTTTCTGTATAATATATCCTCGTATATTAAAAACAGCTGCTTTATTCCGAAAAAAAAGATAAAGAAAGCAGAATATTTTCACTGCCTGAGAACGTTTTTAGAAATGAAATAAACGGAACGAGTTAATTAAAATTTCCTCTTGAATTCTTTATTAAAAAATGTTTCATTTTCAAATCTAGATTGTATTCTCACAAGGAACACTTTTACCTGTATTTGTTTTTGCTAAATGCAATAATTTTTTGCAAGTAAATAACATAAAGCTTCCTGTAAACATGACAATCGTAACAGATCATTGCACATTTTAGTTAATAAGTCTTCATTTTTAACAAACCGTTTTTTACGAATTAACTGATGATATTTTTATAAACAAAGAAAAGTAAATTATAAAAATAATGGTAGACTAGGTAGATATTCCGGCAAATATAATTTTAATTTGCCAGTCGTAAGGAATATGGCGCTATCTGAGTCCATGTTTGCAACTGAAAAATGGAGACTTTGTAAGGTCTGCCAAATGGTCGATTAGCAATAATCGACCATTAAATCTGCATAGTTTTGAAGAAGCTAACTTTTTAAAAAAAAATGCTAAGTTTATCATAAACGGGTAGTATAAATATGCATAAGCAATTTTGCTAAATATACTGAATTGTTCGCAGCTGCTTTACGTACAGTAAATTAAGTGGCTAATCAAGCCTAATCAAGTGTTTGCCACTGGGGCATAAATGAATGATAGGATTGTGGTCAATGGGTTCTGTATCTCCCCTTTGGTCTGGCTTTCGGCGACATTCTATTGTTAGTAATTTCGTTTCCTTGTATTACGAATTAGATTTTACACAGTAATATTTCTAAAATTTACTTTACGTGTTCAAGGAAGATAGACCTTGCTATTTACCTGCTACCAAATGTGTTGTTTCATTAGGAAGGGACTTTGGTATATACATATCTTACCTAGGGTAAAAGTCCACATCTGTATATTGATCCGACCCTCAGACAGATGTGGTCCCTTGTTGTACCCGAGACCGCAATGGGCTGAATGTGTCTAGGTATCCCCAAGTCTCGCAGCTGGCTGCTCTGATCAGTGGATCACTCTGCTCACGGGTCCTCCAAAGTTTCAAACGGTAACTCTGAGGGTGACAAGCCAAACCTAGGGGTATCTCACAGGTTCTCACAGGAGGCAGTGGTTACAGAACTTCCTGGGCCGTGCCCTCTAGTTCTGCAATACATGGGAGTTTGGCAAAACATATGGATTTATTTGGCTCTAACATGGAATTACCTAGGGGTATTCTGCCTGGTCTCTGCTTTTAAATTACGAGGACCCACTTGAGCTAAGACATTCTTTCCTCCTAATGGTGCTCTTCAAACGAAAGGCACACCACTTCGCCTTAATTCATATACCCTTTGGCCATCTGCTTGGCTCGTCCAAGTAGTATCAGCATTAAGAACAATTAAAGAGAAGTTAATCGCCAATTAGCACTAATCAACTGTAAGATTCCATGCTAATCTATTTGGTGTTACTCATTACTGCTTTATTTTTGTAAAAGTTTCCGTTAAAATTAACTGTTCGTGTCTGGGCTTTTAAAATTTCTTTAAAACCTTGGCTCATTATAAGTTAAATTATTGAAATTATCTTTGAACCACTCACATATGTAAAAGCAAAAATAACTATTTTTAAAACCATGGGGAAAATTACCATTTCACACGCGTGGAAGAATAGAATTGTGCCTTTTTTGTGTTAGCCATGCATTTACAAAATTTAGGCGAAAAAAACCCTTGAATGATATTTTTGACAGACTATATATAAGGTGTATTTCAGTTTCAGGAAGATGGGGAAGAGTTATGTTCCGCTATATACCATACATTAATGTTTTGCGAATCTCAGTAATTGAACACCGGTGATGTTATGACAAAAGGTGCTACCATTTTACAGTCGACATATGTCACTAGTGACTTCTACGTCATAATGATATCAGAGAGGAAAATTTATGGTACTAAATTTCCATCCCTGGCTATTTCTGACGTCATTTCTGACCAGTTGCAGAAAAGTTCTTTGGTGATTCACAAACAAATTAGTTTTATATTTGCAGAAAATACAAACGAAAAGATTCCCGATTGTAACAATAAGTTACATTCTGTCCAGCTCTTTTTACCTTTTCCCGTGAGTCATCGTCAAAGACATATCAGAGCAGGGCCGGTTTGAACGAGAAAGAAACTTCGGACTTCTCCCAACCAATAGAAGGGTCAGTTGGCTTGGGGGATTTTGACCTCCCACTGTTCTGGAGTGGACTATTTTTCCTCCGCTAGGCAGTCGGATTTTTTGAGTGGACATGGTTGTTACCAGAAGAGTAGAGGGTGAACGGCTTCTTCCTTAAATTTTTCGTCGTATTGCTTTTTAGGGCCGACGCCGACTCGAGAGCAGTTTTCGATATCTACTGTGAAGATTTCCCTTTGTCTGAGTACGAGCCAAAACAGCTGATTGGAGTACACCTGTTTACCAGGACAATAGCGTGGCGTCTCAGAATCTGGGATCTTGACAATCGGACTGAATAGACGAGTACGCCCCTGATGTATCTTGTTAATGAATGCTCAGAAATTCCGTAAAGGGACAGCCAGCGAATGAGAATTCAGCCAAAAAATATAACTGTAACTGTAGCTGGAGTTCTCAAGTAACTGGGATCTGAACTGACCCCAAAAAACAGTTGGCGGGGCCGTAACTGACCCCCAGGTATAAAAATCCTACAATTTTGAGACTCAGGGTCATTTATTTTTACGTAGGTGTGTTGACCTCGTGGAAGCTTTCGCCTTTTTTTTTTTTTTTTTAATATATATATACCGGAGCCAGCATTCTAGTTCGGGAGATTCGTAAAGTCCGCTCATATAGGGAGGAGCAGAGTCTCGGACACCGAACAGGGGATAAATTGGGTTTGATTGCACCCTGAAAAGCCTCCCCATTTGTAGGAGATTATTAAATTTCTTTTTTCTTTCGACTGTGATCGTCGTGAGGAAGTTTTACCGGCAACCATCCTTTGCCATTCTACATGATTTGGGAATTAACATTCCTTTGTAAACAGCCGTAGTTAATCAAGAATAAAAGTAAATTTCCAATTTTATCTTTGTGATCCATTCTTCACGTTACCTCTCACTCGAGAATATTGAAGGTATCACAGTACAAATAATAAGTTGATTCCAGTTGTATTCCTTAGGCATTTGTTTAATTGTATAAAATCATTTAATCAAGATATATTTTTCATGCGTTTCTTAATGAGTTTTAATTTTTTCTCAAACACTAGGCGAACGTAACATTATTTTTACACCGATGTAATTTTTATTATGACTTTGCCTTTAAAGATTTCTTTGAAAAATTTTTATCACGATATAGAGGAAAAATTCTGCAATTTTATCTGTAGACCGTTTTGGAAAGTTTTTAATGGGTAACATTACATTATTTGTGTTTTAAACTCAAATTTGTCATATCTATATCAAACATTACCCCCAAATGGTTTAAAATTAATTATATGTTGTAATATTGTGATTAGGAAAATATATTTAGTCACGCATAAAACCTTCAGAATTCAGTACTCCCTCATATGGTAAAAGTGGTTTCAAGAAATCTTTAAATGCAAATCGATCTGACATTTAATAGCCGTATCTTTGTTTTTAGGTCCATAAAATACCTTAACCATTTAAAGGTCACTAATATAAATTCTTCGGGATTTAATGAAAATAATTCATAAATGGTATCTATGAACTTTATAAACGTAAAAGCGAATTTTTTTTGTTTTTTGAGGGGGTGGGGCGTAATTTGAAGGGTGGTTAAAGTGCAAGACCCAGCCCCTTGTACGAAGCAAAAATACTTTTTTAAAGGTTTAATTATGCTGGAGGAATAATGATTATTAACATAAAGAAGGTATTATAAGAAAAAACTACACATTTTACAGCCTTACGATGGCCGAATGGTAGAGCGCTGCTTTTAGGTACCAGAGTTCGTCGATTTAAATCCAACGTCAAACATAGATAATCGTAGCCATTCGGAATCGGCTTTAAGCTGTTTAATCCGCATGTTGCAAAACAGTAGACCGTAGAGCTCTAAACCAAACCAAACATAAACAATTTATAAGGTTTTTGTTTCAATAGATATTTTTAATTGGGGTTATAAGTGAAAAAAATCATATTACTGACTTTTTTAGGTAAAGTAAGTTTTTTTAGAGTGCTACGGTCTACTTTTGTGCAACACGAGATCTAATGAGGCCGGGAATCTGCTTAAAGCCGATTCCGAACGGCTACGAACATCATGCCACAGTGGGATTCGAACCGACGAACACCGGTATCGAAATGCCAGCACCCTAACCATTCGGTCAGCGTTCAGCTGTAAAGTAAGTTTAACCACTTATATTCCAAATGAAAAAAAATAAGCATAGAGCCTTGTATACGCTCTTTTGTGAGTAAGAAATGTCATAGACATAACCTAAAATATCTATCCTATTGTAACACTATAAATCCAGCACAAACTATCTACATTTAAGAATTACGTTTAATTATTAAATATTTACACATATTTACAGGTTTACTTAATATTTAACATTACTAAAAATGCAGAGAGCAGGAGGCCCTCGCACACACCAGCACAACACCTAACGGAAAACTAACAGTCTGTCCTTTTTCCACTGAAACAAAAGGTGCGCGCGCAGATGGCCGCTGCGCGCTGCCACAATCTTCCCCTCAACCATCGACTAATGTCCTCATGTCGATGGGTGCAGTCTAGGAGATCTTCTGACTGGGGTAGAGTCTGGCTGTTGATTACTTTCAGCAACTGGACGACCTCTTCTTTTCAGGGGCAACATTGGGTTGCTCTGCCCTTGCCCTCTATAAGGTTGGAGGCATGATGAATGGTATTTACCTATGGGAGTAAAAGGATTATTTTGGGCAGCAATCAAATAAGATGTAGGAGATTGTACTTTATAAATAACATATGGGCCATCGCGTCGTGGCATAAATTTAGCTGTTCTTTCGGATTTGGTTTGACTTTTGGGGTGGAGAGTTACCCACACTTTATCACCTGTTTTGAATTGAGGCGTTTTTCTGAAATGTTTATCAGCATAACATTTATTTTTATCCTGTTTCAGTTCTATATCAGACTTCAACTGATTCATATAATTTGCCAAACGTTTCAAATAAGGCGTTATCTCAGGCACGAAGTTGTCATTTGAGATAATAGCTCGAAGGTCGCGAGTAACATCGTCTGTTGTTCGAAGCTCTCTTCCGAACATAAGAAATGCTGCTGTTTCACCTGTTGTGTCGCATCTTGCTGTGTTCAGGGCAAAACGTATGGTTGGGAGTTTCTCACTCCAAATAGTGTGGTTACCTTTGACAAGGATTGCCAATCTTGGTTTTAAGTCTCGGTTCTTCCTCTCCACCGGGTTTGCCTGTGGGTGATATACCGGGGTTAACACCTGATCTATATTAAGAAGATAACAAACTTGCTGCATCACTGAACTAACAAACTGACTTCCATTGTCACTTATTATTCTTCTTGGGAATCCATAACGTAAATAAACTTCTTCTATCAGGGTGATAGCACATTCCCTAGCTGTAGCATGTTCTAATGCGAAAAGTTCAGTCCATCTAGTAGCGCAGTCTTCTACTATAAATATCCATTTTTTACCATCAGGACTCTTGGGTAATGGTCCAAATAAGTCAATTGAAATTGATTCAAAACGTTGGTTATATACAGGTGTTTGTAGCAAACCTGAAGGTTTCTGATTACTAGCTTTAAATCGGCAACAATCTTCACAATTCTTTATGTACTCTGTAATGTATCTACGCATGCCAGTCCAGTAGTACCGCTTCGCTATCTTACTAAGTGTTCCTTCTACACCATAATGTCCCGCCATTGGGGCATCATGATATTCTTTCAGTATTCTTTCACATTCATGCTTTGGCACTACTAACTGGGCTTCTTCTGTCTCTGCTTCTGGTGAATATCGGTATAAGACTCCTTGATTCAACAAATATCCCCGATTTAAGCCAATTTGTAAAATTTTCATCTTTAGCAGGACTCTCAAATGATTCAATGATCTTTTTAAGGTCTGCGTCCTTAAGTTGTTCTTCTCGTAATTCTCTGGGACTTCGTGTTGGCATATCAATGGCAATTTTGCAGAATTGGCAACATTCTTCAGCGTGTTGGCAGAAAGGTCTTGACAAGAGATCTGCCACAACGTTGGCTCTTCCAGGTATGTATTCCATCTTTGGGGCAAACGACTGGACTTGCAAAGCCCAACGAGCAAGTCTTCCAGTTGGAGATTTTAAACTCATTAGCCAACGAAGAGGTTGATGATCTGATGTCACTGTTATATCTTGTCCCTCGATGTATCCCCGAAATTTATTTAGGCCCCAAACCACTGCCAACGCTTCTCGTTCTGTGGTTGTATAGTTCCGTTCTGCATCGTTTAATAGTCTGCTCGCATATTCAATAGGGTGCTCCTCAGCTCCCTCACCTTGCAACAGCACTGCTCCAAGCGCGTAGTTGCTAGCATCGGTTCGCAAGATGTATGGCTTATTTGGGTCATTTTGTCGTAGAACAGGAGGACTAATCAGATGATGTTTTAGGGTTTTAAATGCGTTTTCCTCTTCTTTTCCCCATTTCCAAGGGCTATTTTTCTTCGTGAGATTACTTAAGGGCCTTGCTATGTCAGAAAAGTTCGGTACAAATCTTCTATACCACGAGCAAGTTTGCAAAAAGGATTGGACTTGCTTTAAATTCCTGGGAGATGGTAAATTTTGAATGGCGGCAACCTTATCTGGGTCAACTTCAAGACCAGAATTGGTAATGTAGTGTCCCAAGTATTTCACTCGGTTACAGGCGAAATTACACTTCTCTCTGTTAGCATGTAATTTAAACTCACGCAATTTTGATAATACTTTTCCTAAATCATCAATATGCTTCTCGAAAGTTTCAGATAAAATTATTATGTCATCTAAGTACGACAGAACCAAAACATCATTCAGGGAGTTTCTGAAGTTATCGATTAGTCTTTGAAATGTCGCCGGAGCATTTTTAAGCCCAAAAGGCATGCGGCAATATCTGTAAGTACCAAAAGGGCACACGAAAGCTGTTTTATCTCGATCAGTGGGATTTACCTCGATTTGGTGATATCCGGATCTTAAATCTATCGTTGACATGTAAGGAGTGTGTTTAGCTTCATGGAGCAAATCATCCATTCTAGGCAGAGGGTATTTATCCGTTTTTATAGTGGAATTCAACTTTCTGTAGTCCACACAAAGGCGAAATTGACCATTAGGTTTTGGAACTAGCACCACTGGTGAGGCATACGGTGACTCACATTCTTCAATTGTGCCATTGGCCAAAAGATTCTCTAACTCTTTCTTAAGAATGTCCTTCTTTAATGGAGACATGCGATATGGTGGCATAGCTACAGGGAGATTATTACCAGTGTCTATATAATGTTTAATTCTAGGTGTAGGCTCTTCCCCTGGCTGAAAGATATCCGTAAACATTTCTAACAGTTTACATAATTGTAACCTTTCCTCGGCAGATAAGTGACTGCCTTCAGTTTCTTTCAAAACGAAAATGTTCAGCTCAGGAGACACAATAATTTTATCGGATGATATAGTGCTAATGTTTTGCGAATTACCTGAGGATTCGAAAGAGTTTTTATGTGGCACACAAGCTGGTATAAATGTATCTTTCTCAAAATTGAATTTTTTCCTAGGATTACTGTTGAAATACCATTTCCTGTTCTGAGTATCCAAGCTAACACCAGCTTTGGATAAAAAATCAGTACCAAGGAGAGTTCGATTGTCCTTAGCTGTAGGTAATACAAATAGTGTAGTAGGAATTCTTTTCCCTAACAATTCAATGTCTATTTCGGTATTATAAACTTCAGAGAATTTCGGCACTCCGTCCGCGAGTGTTATATTTAAATTCACTTTACGAAAAATTACCCCTTGTTCTCGGAGGAGGTTATACAGGGTTTCTCCAGCAACAGTGTGGCTGGCTCCAGTGTCAGCACATGCTAAACCCCACATACCATTTATTTTAATCTTCATTAACATTGCCTTGGGTTCCTGTATCGCACACGTTTGAAATTTCAAGCAACTAACCTGGGCGGAATCAACTTTAATGTTTGGGGAACACGTAGGGCATTTTGCCTTTATGAAACCAGGTTTCCCACAGCCATAGCAGCTAATAGGTCTTTCGTTAATTTTATTAACAGTTCTATTCGTTGAGTATTTATAATTAACACTATTCTTAAAATTTCTTAAATTGTTACTCGGCTTAGAATTTTCCATTCTATGTTGTTCATGGTTCGTGTTTCTACCTTTTAAGTTTCTACTTTCTTCATAAGCATCTAGCTTATCAACTAAAGCAACTGGATCGCTCAATTCACTCCAGTGATCTAAAAAATGATCTTTGTAATCCGGAGGACACTTCTTTTTGATTTGATCAGAAATTATTAGATCTTTTAACTGATCAAATGTAGTGATATTAAGCTCACTGAGCCAACCTTCAAAAAATTTTCTCAAATCATAGAAATAATCTCTCCACGTGGAGTCTGGATTTTTTCTGTGTTGGACGAAAAATTGTCGGAATTTCTCTGCACTCATCTTGAATCGACGTAATAAAATTTTTTTTATTTCCCCATATTCCGGTGGTTTATCCGGAGACATGTAAGAGGCTAAGTGACTTAGAATTCCGTTTTTCTCAAAACACAAAATGTAAAGTAAATCTTCGTGCAGTTATCTCTGAAGCATGTAATTTGGATTATTTACAAAGTCTGTTGTATTTTTCTAAACATTAAAGGATAAACTTTTTTTTAAGGACAAAAAAAAGTAATTTTTTTCGCGATTTATGTGTATCAGACTTCGTAAAATGTAACATGAAAAAATTCTTAAATTTTTTCATTACTTATAACCAATCAATTTTTGTTTTCTGTAAACTGAATTTTCTTTTGGAAACAACTTTCAATTGCATTTAAAAAATATCTATCACTTTTATGATAGCCTGTAATATGACATTCATATTTTCAAAATGTTAAGCTTGTATTGTACTTGTATTATAAAATAAGTATAACTATAAAAATAGCCTCTAATTCACTTCTTCAAATAGTTAAAAAAAATAGGCAATAATAAAAAATTGAATTTGTACGGGGATTTAACTAATTAATAGAGTTGTTAAATTTTTCACAAATCTAGTTTAATTTCACAATACTAATTTTCTGCAAAACATTAACAGCCAAATAAATATATGTTTATTTTTGCATATGATACTATATATTTAATTTTTAATCGAACTTACATTTGTTTGAAAAAGCAATAAGAAAATCACAAAAAGTTTTAAAATTCGGTGGACTCCGCTTAGTGTTATCACTTTGGGACACTGTGATTTTGATAACGCGTATTTCTGAAAAATTCCAAGAATGTGTCATGCCCCACTCCTTTGATCATTCCCTATTTCCCTAGGTGGAAGTGGGAGAATTCTCGTCAAATTCAAAGAACAGCGAAGGGAAAGAAAAGAATGGGTTACTTCCGAATACATTTTGAATATTCCATTGCCAGTTAAAATGAGGATCGAAAACGGATAACGTGAACCGATGTAACAACGATCCCATACAGCGATCATTTTAACATACAAATGAATAGAAGAAATCGGGACTCAGAGATTTCGATAACAATAAGCGATCGATAACTTTTAACCGCGATCCCATTAACCGGAGTCGACTATAATATTCATTCGGTAGGTTAATATGTCCTTTTCAAATATACATTCTTCAAATCATTCAATTTTTTTTAAACATATAAACAGTCATTTTCTTTCCTGCAATACCCACTCTGTAATTCATTCCTGTTAAAATGCCATTAATGATTTTCTATATCAATTTTTCCCGTTCTCGTCAATTTCTGTTATTCATTTATTTTTCTCTTCGTTTGCCGTCGTCTCCAAGGCGACGTCTAATTAAGCGCTTTCTATATTCTCTTCACTGTTAAACGTTCTAAAGATGTTTTACCTTACATTTTTTTTCCTCTAAGTATTCTCGCAGTCTGAATTTTTCGTGATAATTCAATGTACAGACATTAAAAACATTTCCGATAAATTACCTGTTCAATCCATCGACAGAGAAATACCGAAATGTGTTCGAAATATATTCTTTTAAATAATATTGAGGCAAAAATTAGTAGGAAAAAATGAAGAAGCAAAGAACATTTTCAGAATGAACAAAGACTTTCTAAAAAGTAAATTCTTATTTTAAATGAGATTTTTTTAAGTTTTTAAATATACATATTTATGTAATAAGACGAACTTCGCGATGGGTGGTTGCAGTCATGGCCCATAAAAATGACAGCGTTTTAGCTCAAGACCTTTATTAAGATAACGTTGGAGGAAAATACTCAGGGGTTTACAAGACTTAAATCAGGGGCTAAATATACCCACGTCCTTTTCCATTCCCCTTTTTAACCCCTAACCTAACTGCTACCGTTTACGTACTCAGAGAAGGGGTCTGACCAATTGTAACTCTGCATGGCACTAGCGGACCATTTAGGAAATTTTCAAACAAAAAGGAGATGCACGCAATTGGAGGCAGATTTTTCTAGGTTTTTCTCACAGATTTTGACCGAGATGCTGACCCAGGTGTTAAGGGCCTTTTTACTTATAATTTCATGATAGCTGACCCCTCCGTTTGTCCTGTCTCCATGGTGAAGTGGGAACCCGTCCACCGACGTTATCTTAATAAAGGTCGTTAGCTAAAACGGTGTCATTTTTATGGGCCATGACTGCAACCACCCATCGTAAAGTTCGTCTTATTACACAGATATATATATATATATATATATATATATATATATATATATATATGTGTGTGTGTGTGTGTGTGTGTGTGTGTGTGTGTGTGTGTGTATACATATATATGAAATATATATATCTAATATATATCTTTTATTTATATATATATACAAACACACACATATGTATATATGTAATCCAGAAATATTATAACTAACAGACATAATTAAGTAGCCCCTATTCTTTTTAGTTGCCCTGGCTATTGGGCAAGGAGAAGCCTAATCAGCTAGCAGTAATTAATAATATTGCAGTCGGGCCCCATAGAAAAGAAGAACAATTTCGAGAACTTAAATATCTATCGAGGAGCTGCTAACAAGAGACTTTCAAAGGCAGACAAGAAAATGATAAGAAAAACACTTCGCTAGAACAGAGGTGGACCTTAGAGCGAGACAGTGTTTTTCCCAAGGGACAAGAAACTTAATGAGCGAATATGACTGTTAGATCGGAAGGAAAACGGAGCCACTCGTTACCGTATGTGCGCATTTAAAACGCGCATACTTTCTTAATAATGTTTGGGGGAAAACTTTCGGCATTTTGAGATTTTGCTCTAAATTGTTTTCAATAGTTAATATTTTTAATTGTTTAAAATGTCACGCGCATGCGTTAATTGCACGCGCAGGATAATTTTTACTGCTTCCAATAATCATATGAATCAAGACAATATTCAAGGAAGGAAGTGTACGCAACAATTTTAACTCTTCTATTTTCAACAAAAGCTTTTGTAAGGCAAAAAAAAAATTTTTTTTAACTTAATCCCTTAATTATAAACTGCGTTAAAGCTAAAAATTTCAGCTGCCAAATCTCCCGCCTCTTTAACTTCGAAAGAGAACAGTTTATAGTTTTGCTTATAAATTTGGAGATAGTTTTATGGCTTACTTAATGAACCCCAAAGCTTTCTCCGGTGCCTCAAAATAACTAAAATTAATTTCTGTAAACATCGGCGAAATAATCAATTTTAAATCCTTAATCCGAACATTATTTTAACTTTAATTCCTCCGCCCATTTTTATGGGTCATTTTGCGAAGCAATTAAGTTCTTAGAAGAAAATATAAATCCTTCTTCCCGGAACTCGAAACGAATCCGACTGTCGTGATAAAAATGAATCAAAATCCTTCCCAGGGTGCAGTTCGGGTTGATAGTTAAAGGGCCGAACGTAAACGTGTAAAAGCAAAAGAAGTAGTGAAGTAGCGGCTGGATTCCTTCCAAATCCCTTTAGCATAAAACAAACGCATTTCCATAATATTTACAATGCAATACATTTCCGATAAATATTAACTCTTTGTCTCTTAAATATGAAAACCATTTTTGCGAAATGTTTCTTACTGCAGCTATTCCAAATTGAATAAAGAGTTCTTCTTTTCAAGTAAATGCCGAGGTATTTAACGAACTTTCGCCATTCGTAGAAAAGATGAATTATGTGTAAAATTTAGAGAACGTTTTCTGCTTGTTTTGTTTAGTGTCTCGTTTAAGAGGGTCTATTATCCTTATACCATCCAAAATTCTATTTTTTTTTTTCTTTATTTTTAGGTTTTAGAAATCTCGGGTTATTTCTGAATCATCTAAAATCTACCCCATTTGAAAATTAAAACCTGTACAAATATATACAATATTGGCATTTAATATCACAGCTTTTAAAAGAAACTCAGAAAATTTTATTGTACTGAAAATGGTGTGGCTATTTACTGTAATAATCTGCGAATTAAGAATTATGAACATATTCATCTCAAATATTCACAGTCAAATTATATACCTACGATAAAACTGTAATACTAGAGTCAAGACTCGTGTTTGTGTTACATGGACACCTGCATTTTTTTTACGGCGGCCGAAGACGGACTCAGCGAAAGAGGGTAGAAAAGCTACTACTCCAGGGAGGTGAAAGTTCACCAGGGGGGAGGATACTACCCCCATCCTGTCAGCTGCAGAGAGGACGGACATTTTCCCAGGGAGGCGAAAGTTTGACCAGGGGGGTTTCCACCCCGGCCCTCGCCAACAGCAGAGGACGAGAGGCCCGTTTGGAACGAGATAGAACGAACATTCGTGGTAGAGGAGAGCTGAAACCGAGAGAGTTGGATGAAAGCCGCTCGGAATTATTTGGTTATACTCGGGGTTTTCCAGCCATGTTTGTGGTTAACAATGTTCAGTGAACATATGTTCAATAATTGTAAATAATAAATGCATAGTTCAGTATAGGGTCGCTGCAGTAATTAATTGCCGGCAAGAGAGGCGCTAGCGAACCTACGATACCTGCTCCAGTAACAATAAGCGAGTAGGTACAGAAGCGAGAGGGGCAGCAGTCGACAAAAACAGACGTGGACACACGATATTATACAAAAACTGTAGCTGATTTTTCGTGTTTGCTCATTTAATTTAGTATTTATAATATTTGAAATAGTTTTTAATCATTTCTATATTTTTTAAGTTCAATTCCCTGTTGTCATATTTTTTAAATTTTTTTAAAAGAATTAAATAGATCCAGAATTATATCCGATAACTGCTAACAATAAAGCAAAAATTATTAACGACTCTGTGTTATTGTAAACCTGCGCACAATCAGAAAAACTTTTCCTCCGTTTCCGAGAAACCAACTCTCTGTTTTCACTTTTTATATAACGTTACTAGACGACCCAACAGACGTCGTCCCGTTTGAACGCTATCAATCCAAAAATAGTAAAATGTTTTTAAATAAATTATAAATTGGGCCGTTTGGATGAAAAAAAATATTTTAAATATACTCGTCGCCACCACGCGTACAGTCGTCACGAACGTCATTCGATTCAATTAAAATTCACACGTCGCCTGTACGGGAATTCGATTCTGGGACATCTTGTACTGCGCCACAGATGCGTCGGCATAGAAGGGTTTCGAACGGCATTAGAATGATCTCGATAAGACCACTATTCCTGATTTTTAATTTAAAAAAAAAAAAAACATTTGCTATCGGATCCAGATATGAATCTAAACCATTCTCGAATCAACTTAATTACGTGCACAAAATTTCATCAAAATCAGTCCAGCTGTTTAGAGGGAGTTCGATTACAAACAGACGAACAGAAGAATTTTATATATAAAGATACACACACACATTATATATATATATATATATATATATATATATATATATATAAAGATATACAAATCAATCCAGTTGTTTATGATTAGTTCTATTACAAACACAAGTACAGAAGTTATTTGACCCAAAGACTCTGCAACACGAACTAGGGGCCGACCCAACCTTAGGTGGGTTGACTCCCTAGAAAGGGGTGTTGCCCCCTTTAAGAGTTTTAAATTGGAAGTTCATAGCCAATGAAAGAGAGGTGATGAAGAAAATTCTTGAGATGGGCCAAGGCTATCGTGCCAATGAAGAAAATAAAAAGTTATCTTTAGAAACAAAATAAATTCAATATAAAAAATAGAGAAAAAATAATTATAGACCCGTGTATTTACGAAAACTAAAATAAAAGATAAGGTAGAAAATAAAAAATCGTCCATTGAAAGTTGCTTAAAAGGCATTATGTCCCCTTAAAGATAATATTAATGAATATTTTTGAATTCAAAAAGCTAGATACCTACCTTCAAATCAGGGTTCATATTTGCGATGGATCACCAAGTTTTTCACCTATTCAAGAATTGCTTAGTATTCATCAGTACAAAATTAAGTTCAGTCTGGCGAAGGAGAAATCCCTATCAAAAATTCGAAGTGGTAGGTTGCTTCGGAGAGACGTTGGCGAACGATGGCCGATTTCTCTACTTTGTCACATTCGTAGAACCAAACATTAAGAATTTCAAATCAATAAAAATGTTTGCTTCACTTGGTGCGATCTCTGCAATGCAAAAGGTCTGTGGGCATACGAAGTTTGGAAACCAGAGGTTTAAAACGTCTACGAAATTGGCTCTTAGTAAATGACAGATTATAATTATAAATTAGAAAATAAAATTATGAATTAGATAATACGTATTTTTCATGTCAACTTGCTTAAAACAACCCTATTTATTTTGATCATACATTTGGTAGAAAACAGGACCCTCGAGTTGCTGAAAAATAGGGATGTCGTTAGAGTGGCACCTGACCCAATGAAAGAAAAAAAATAGCTGGAAACCGTTAAATATAAATTCACGGTAGGAAAAAAATGTTCGATTGCTAAAAGTAAAGAAGCAACGGGTGTGTCATACAAGTAAATGTGCCAGGAAATAAGACTTTCAATAAAATAAGTCACATTTCTTGATGCATTTTCTTTTAATGTAACATTCATTCAATTTAGAGATCAGATTTAGATCCTTATTCGCAATTACTGAATGCACACACACACACAGAGCGAGTGAGAAAAAGAGGGTAAGATCGTGAGATAAAGATAGAGAGAGAGCGAGTGAGAAAAAGAGAGCGAGTGAGAAAGAGAGAGAGCGAGTGAGAAAGAGAGAGAGAGGGAGAAAAAGAGGGAAGCGAGTGAGATAAAGAGAGAAGGGAGCGAGTGAAAAAAAGAGAGAGGGAGAAAAAGAGGGAAGCGAGTGAGATAAAGAGAGAAGGCGAGTGAGAAAAAGAGAAGGCGAGTGAGATAAAGAGAGAAGGCGAGTGGGAAAAAGTGTGAGAATGAGAGGGAGCAAAAAAGAGAGAAAAGGGAGAGAGAGAGAAAGAGTGGAAAAACAGGGAGAAAAAGAAAGTGAAAAGGGATGGGTGAGGGAAAAAGGAGAAAAAGAGAAGGAGAGAGAGAAAGTAAAAGAAAGAGAGGGAGAGAGAGAGAGATAAAACCGACTGACTTATAAACAGCTTTTCTGAAATCAGCTATTTAAAACTGAAAACTACCTACTCAGTACTGCTTTTTTTTTACTGATACGTCAATCAAAAGTAGAATACTAAAGCAAAATTTAAAAAAGGGCTATCCCAAGACAAATCATTGTTATTACTCTATGGCCGGGATCCAAAACCACATTTTGAATTTTAACTTTTTTTTTTCAGAATATTAGAGGTAAGAGAAAAGTATAGCAGTAGCAAATTTTTTTTTCTTTCTGTTAAACGTATGTTATGCATTTTCCGATACTTTTACACGGCGCTGTTAATCGGAGAAAAAAAAATTATAACATGACTTCAAGTAATTATGACAGCAGAGATTACGAAATATCGATTACTTAGTATTTAGTTAAAAGTTGTACTGTCCTTGAAAGGCAATTACTGTAAGTGCGTCGCCTATACCCACAATCCTTTTCGATTAATACGTAAATGCGGTAATGTTTTAATCTGCAAAAATCACAATCGGGTTATTATGAAATAGAAAAGCTAATTATCTCTAACTAGTTGAAGCAATCAGTATAGTATTATAGTATAATGTTCAAAATAATGTGACAACTTCAATGTTTTTGATTGAAGAAGGATCACAGACTTAACAGAATTGGAAATCACTTATTTTTTCTGGAATAAATAGTAGTTATATACACAGGGGTTCCATAACGCACATAAAAACTATGGATATTATTATGGATATTTTTGAAAATTTTAAACAAACCTTAAGAGATATTCAAATTAAAACGTGTAGAACTACACAATGTTTGCATTTAAGATCATAACTTTTAAGGGAGCTATAAAAACCTTAAACGCATTTTACTTCAAATATTTTTTCAACTTGCAAGCACTGTAAATAAAAGCTATCGCGCGTGTTGATTTCCATACATTATAGGCCTGACGATGGCCGAATGGTTAGGGTGCTGGCCTTCGGAACCGGAGTTCGTGGGTTCGAATCCCACAGTGGCATGGATGCTCGTAGTCGTTCGAATAGGCTTTAAGCTGTAGGTCCCGGTCTCATTAGCCATCGTGTTGCAAAAGTAGACCGTAGCACTCCAAAATCAAACCTACTTTACTGGGGCAGGTATGTTCGTAGACCGTCGCTGGGATGTATAATTAAAATAATTCCTCCAAAAGCTTAGACGGACAACATAAATTTTATTTACAAGACTTATGAAATATTAGAGTAAAACAAAATGTCATGTTTAAAACCTCGGAGCCTGCCTAAAATCAAAAAGGATTAACCGAGCATTTTCATGCCCAAAATGCAATTCTCTCACTGCAAGACAGAGAGATGTCTTCAAGTTGCAGACCCGGATAAATTTTATTGGATAAATTCATTAAGTATTTTATAATTGGATAAACATTCAGAAATAGGCTGCAGTAATTTATTTATTTAGAAGCTATAATACGCTATTGACGACGTTTTTCATGCTAACACTCAAAGTTAAGACTTTTAACTGCTCAGTTCCGGTATCTTTTCGGCACTTCCGGCGATGATTAACCCCTTCCCTGTTTTGCCCGTAAACCGTACGAGCACAGCTTTCGGACCTTTACTGATTTGCCCTACGCAGTACGGGCAATCTGATTTCTATTTCGCTTGCACTGTTTCGGCCGTATTTTTTCCAATTTTAGTAACGAATTATTCGTATAGATGTCCAGTGAATGATAGTTTGCAGTTTATTGTATTTTCTACTCTGATTGGTTCAAAACCGCGGGTTTTTTCGCATGTTTTGTATCAGAAGACGAATTGTTATCTTTCAGTGTATAGCTTTCTGGTTATATTTTACTAACCGCCTGATCATTTTATTGATGTAAGAGTTGAATAATATATTTTTACTTTTAAATAATGGATCATTCAGAGCGTATGGAGCTCATTTCTTGCGATTCGAACTGTGACTCGGAATCAGAAACTGAATTATCTGTAAATGATAGTAGCGAAAGTTCACTACATGACCTGGATAGTAGTGACTCTGATAGTAGTACAGATGGAATCGGTCGAGCAAGACAATTTTTTTATATTAATTGTGATAATCCTTCGGATCTGCTTTCTAGACTTGCTTTCGCTGGAATTCCAAAAATGAACTTGGATATCGACGAGACTAAAGGTAAACTTCAGTTCTATGATACTTTCATACAAAGAAAAAAAGTTGTCATAAATGCTTAAAAATATTAGAAATGTTAATTTTAATGACATATCTTTACTTAAAAATGTAAAATGAATTTAAAAAATGCCATAAAAAAATGCGCCATTTTTTTGACCGATTTCTGGAAAAAAATGAAACTGTCAAAGGTTGTATCACGAGCTGTATCATGACTTCTAATGACTCTCGAAAACTGTTTTCAAAAGTTAAAGAACTGATCTATAAAATAAACACATAAATTGTTTTTATATTTTTCATGAAAATCGCTATTTGAACGTGGTTGGTTAATTTAAGCTACCATTTACCTATCACGTAAAATTATTTCTACCCATAAACAGGCGGAAAAAAAGCACGCCGATAACAAACGGTTTTTTGGGTGCAGTTGGAGGGGGGTATTGCCACTTTATAATATTACAAAGCGATGTCGCGTACTTTTCAACTGTAGAAGACTGTTCTCTCTTTCCTTCTTATTCAATAAAGTCTCTAATATTCGCCCACAAACTCACCCAGACGTTTTGGAAAGCTTTCTTCATCAAAGAATTCTCTTCTAATCTAATTCACTAAATAAAAGTGAATCGTGGTCAGATATGGAACACGCATGCCGCACCGCACGCATACCTTAAGCAATCACATGTCCTGGAATCGACCCTGTTTTTTTCGCAGCGCTCTCTCAAGGCAGAAAATAATCTTTTAGCTTACACCTGTGTGTTTTTGGGGTTCTCTTCGGAAAAGTTAGTATCAAATATTTAAAACGGCGCCAGCTTCCGTAATGGAATTAGAGCCGTTCTCTAAAACACAATGCCCCGATCGTGTGTAAAACAGGCCCGTAAACGCGCGGTTCAGATAAAAGATGCATTACTTGGGGGGGATGAAACAGAGGGTTGGATAGCTTCACGATTCGCCTCATAATCGCGGAAGATTAAAATGGGAAACGGTTGTTTTCTTCAAACAACCAAACTTTAAACACGTGATCTTGAAAACGTCTAGGGCTGTCGTTGTTGAGAGAAACTCGTTTAATTTTTAACTCAAGGTAAAGTGAAGTGAAGAAAAAATAACGGATTATTTTGCTTTGGAGCTCTATGGTCTCATTTTTACCACACGAGGGCTCACGACCTACCTCAGGACCGGGACCTACTGATTAACCCATTAACGCCCATCGTCCTCATTTGAGTACAGTCAAAAAATGGTTTGTAGAGTTTTTGTTTTCTTGAAACGATTCTTCCTTTTCTAGCGGAAATAGATATTAATCTCATGAATAATCTCCCTAGTTTTCAAATAGGATCTTATCTATAATTTTGTCATTTCGATCGGCATTTTAGGATTTTCACGCTTAGAATAGGAACGTATTATGACCGGTCAAAATCACGGCGAATAGCCCTATCTGTCATAAGTCGTCTCTTTTGAGTACTTTTCTCACATAGGATAGCAAATAAATCTCTTATCCCGAAGTTTTTATTTTTTAAAGACATCTTATTTTGTTTTAAAATGACACCTCGCTCATGACGACTCGATGTCCTATTTAAAGGTGTTTAAATTTCCTATTTTGTTTTACTTCCAGGTGTCTGTAATAGCTTCTATGTAAGGTATTTACTAATATAGAGTCATCAGAAATATCCGGGCGTTAACGGGTTAAAACAGATTCCGAACGGCTACGAGCATCCATGCCATAGCGGGATTCGAACCCGCGAACTCCCGTGCCAAAGATCACCGCCCGAATGGTGCTTGAAGTTAAAATACAACATGTGCGCCGCTAACCAGGAGAATTAAAAGTGTTAACACATTGTTGAACGGTCACGAGTTAACTCGTGTTTTTATGGCCGAACGTAGCTGACCGACCACGAGTAAACTCGTGATGGGTTTTTTTTTTCGCATCGCTGTTGGCGACCATACAGTGCCAGTATTGGTCAGTATAACACAAGATTACAAATCGACTATAATCCACTCTCTCCGCTACACAAATAATTCTTAATAAACTTATATTCATCGGTAATTTGCAGCATACAAAGTTGGTTCAACATTTTATTATTACTTTTATTGTAGTCGTTCTAAAACTATACTTGGAACATTACTTACCCAACCGAAGGTTGGGTGCGAAACAGCTAGTTACCTTATAAGAAGTCACACTACTCCCGAGGACAACAAAGTAAGTCATCGTCAGCTGTAGGACACCCTTCCCAGAAATGCATGTCACCTCCAGAGGGATCGTTTAGGAACTTGGAGGACATTGCGACCACGAACCTGTTTTAAGTGCCTATGCCCCCATTGTAACGGCGTGATTTAGCGGTGTGTCCACATCAATGAACTTCGCTTATGTGGAGACAAATGAGTTGTCTTGCCCGGCACCACGATGTCTAGACTTGTGTCTACACTAGCGGAACAACAGACCAGACAACCGGGCGCCCAGACTGACAGCCAGAAAAACGACCATCGGAACCACAAAGAAATGCCCGACATTGGATCTAGCCGACACGAAATTCCGTAGACTCCCGGGTTTGCGGCCGGTGATTGTCTAACCCAGACCAATCCAGTGGGTCGAAGGTGAGATCATCGCCAGATGATCCAATGATGAAAGTGTGGGCGAGGCCCCTTCTCTTAGAGGCCCCTCCCCTAAAAAAGAAACGAGTTGAGATTTTTTTGAAGAAGTTAGCTAGCAACCAGCTAATTCGGAGGTCGCCTTGACCAGTCTCTACCGGAGAGTGTTTTTAGCTATAATCCCACCTTTGGATCCTTTCTTTTGCGAGTTAGCCAGAGTCAACTAACTCGGAGGTCGTCTTGACCAATTTCTCCATCGGATAATTTTATTTAGCGAAAATCCTGCCTTGGAATATATCTCTTGCTGAGATTGAGAACGATACCCTGTGCTTGGATTTTCTTTTTAATATAATCCTCTTCAGGACTGCTTGCATAGTTCCCTTAGGAACTAACTGTGCTTTGGTATTCTTCGAAGAAAACAAGTTGTGATCTCTACTCTTCAAGTCTAATTGAGATTACTTTCTACTTAATTACTTCAGTGAACTTTCGCGTGAGCTAGCCGCAAGGTGTAAATAAATCAATTATTCAAGAAACACCTGATTCTTCAAAGTGTCACTTGAAACAGGGACCGGATACGTTACAACATTAATGAACATTGACATTGGGCTAGATCGAGCCTCGAACTCGAAACCCTCAGGTGATGAGATCGATGCCTTCGAATAGGAGATACCCCGGCTCATGAACCTAAATGTAAACATGTTTTATTTAAGTGTTTAAATGCTACACAGTAAACTTTATGGGGCTGGAGATCGATGAGCCTCCGCAACCCTCCCCCCTTTCTAGATACAGACTTTGGAGAACCTTCCTGTACCTCGAAATGCCTTCGAGTTTATCGAGAGCGAATAAAGCATGCTGTTTCTCGAGAAGGCCATGTATTAAAAAGAGCGCCGGCATCTTTGAATAGTTCTTTAAAATACTTCTATATTCCTCCACCCCCGACTTGATGGCAGTTATGGCTTTTCGCAAATACTACAATTCCGTTCTATTTCTTTCTGACCTCCCAACTTGCCCAACGGCACCTCTCTTGGAAAAAGTCCAAGCGCCTCCCGGGAACTCGCTGCCACCATTAAAAGATCTGCAGTTTACATTTCTTAATTACATCGAAGCTTAGTTAAATGGAATTCGCGTGAAGCCATCGTTCACTGCGAGCACTTACCGGAAAAAGCTTCCGCGAGGTGCAGAGTTCCTTTTTTCCGGGGATAAAAAAAGAAAGATACTTTTTTTCCCCTGTGAGAACTGGAACGAAATGGAAAAGGGAAAGAAGTTTTCCCCTTTTTCGGCCTACTCAAACTTATAACCGGGTGTATTAATAAAGAGGGTTGCATGACTACTTAATATCATCTATCATGTAAGGGTTTTTTTTTTTTTTTTTTAATCTTGATCTGTCCTGAGGCCGTTATAGAATAATACCGTGGCTTGTATTTAATTCTCCGGGGCTGAATTATTCGAATTTTAAAGGTTTTCGTTTCAAAAATAGCCTCATGTCGGCCTTGTAATACGGAGTGTATGCGAGTCAAAGTCGATGTGCTCACGATATATCACTTCTCGTACTTCTGGAACTCTAGTACGGGAAGGACCGTGGACGTCGAACAGGAATATGTTAAATGGTTTTGTAATTATCGTATCATTCTCTTTCGCTGTATGATAATATTCGCTCTACTAACATACTACCTACATACCCGAAATATTATATCTACACACACGTGAATGTAATTTCTTCACCTAAAGATTTTTAGATTGCTTTCAATTCGATTTTATTTGAAATTTATATATGTCTATATCTATATCTAGATATAAATATAGATAGAGATATAGGTAGATAAATAGATAGAGATATAGATAAATAGATAGAGATATAGATGGATGGATAGATAGAGATATAGATGGATGGATAAATAGATATAGATGGATAGATAGATAGAGATAGAGATGGATGGATAGATAGATATAGAGATGTAGATAGATAGAGATAGAGATGGATAGATAGATATAGAGATGGATAGATAGAGATAGAGATGGATAGATAGATATAGAGATGGATAGATAGATAGAGATAGAGATGGATGGATAGATAGAGATATAAATAGAGATATAGATATAGAGATATAGATAGATAGAGAGATAGATATATAGATAGAGATTAATAGAGATAGAGATAGATAGATATAGATGATAAATAGAGAGAGATAGATAGAGATATAGATAGAGGGAGATATAGAAAGAGAGAGATATATAGAAAGCGATATAGAAAGAGATATAATATAGAAAAAGATAGAGATATAGATAAATAGATAGATAGAGATATAGATAAATAGAGATATAGATAGATAAATAAATAGAGATATAGATAGATAAATAAATAGAGATATAGATAGAGATATAGATAGATAAATATAGAGAGATAGAAATAGAGAGGTAGAGATAGAGATATAGATAAATGATAGATATGGATAGATTGATAGAGAGACATAGGTAAGCCACTATTGTTTTCAATTATCCTAGCTTACTAGGAACGGATAAGTCTAGAGAGATCTAATTAAGATTAAGCAGTAAATGACAGTGGGGGCACCTTGAAGAGAACGGAGAGTCTGTAGTGGACTTTCACTTAAGGTCCAAGTAATAGACATCTTTCTCATCCAAATAATGAATGATACACGAAAACATTTGTTGCGCCAACAGCGAGAGACGCGAAGGACATTCCCAAGAAATAGCAGCTTAGCGAATTCAATAGTCAGAAAGGAACTTAAGATCATTGAATAAAAAAGTGAGCCATTCGCCTGGGACACCTGGATAATGTGACGAGTGGATAGAAACTATACTGTGACGCCTTCAATTTTCTTGGGTGAAGAAGTAACGTGAAGAAGGATCATAGTTGTAACAGAATTGGAAATCACTTTTATTTTCTGGAGTAAATACGGGGTGTATACAACGGAATTCTAATCCTCCGAAAACAAGTCGAAACGGAGAGGATTGTTGCTTGCATAACATTACCACGACTATCACAGTCCGAAAAAAAGATTAAATAATCTCACAAATGGGGAGGCTCTTCCAGGGTGCAACGCGAACCCAATCTATCCCCCGTTCGGTGTCCGAGATCCTGCCGTTCCTTACATGAGCGGACTTGACGAGTCTCCCGAACGCAATCACTCAAAAGCTGGCTCCGGTCAAAAGTCGTGAAAGCCTCCACGAGATCGAAGAAACTCCGTAAAAAAAAAAGAGGAAAAGCCCCGAGTCGCCAAATTCTAGGCTTCTAATACCTGGGGGGTCAGTGACGGACCCGCCAATCGTTTTTGGGTCAGTTACGATTCCAGTTATCCGAGAACTCCAGCTAAGGTGACAGCTAGTTTTTTTAGTTCAATTCTCATTCGTTAGCTGTCTCGATTCCGGAATTCTCGAGGCAATGCTCCGGGATCGTTACCGCGACCGATCAGGGGCGTGACGCCTATTCAACCGAACTGTCGACATCCCAGCTATTGTAATCGGGTCCAAACAGGAGGGAATCAGATCAGCTGATTTCGGTCGTTAGTGTTCTGAACAAAAGGCGATCTGCACAATACATTTATTTCAGAGTTAACTGTTGGAAACGGGTAGAAAGAATTTTAAGTTGGCGTACACTCGTTTAGATAAGATATTTTGTGAATTTGAAAATAGATATGAAGGAATACGTATGGGAAAATGCGAATTTTAAGGGTTTGGTTTGGTTTGGAGTGCTACGGTCTACTTTTTGCAACACGAGGGCTAATTGAGACCGGGAATTACAGCTTAAAGCCGATTCCGAACGTCTTAAGAACATCCATGCCACTGTAGGATTCGAACCCACGAACTCTGGTACCGAAGGCCAGCAACCTAACCAATCGGCCATCGTTTGGCAAGAATTTTAAGAGATTTTCAGTGAAATTATTTTGATATATGACAGATTCACCCCCCCCCTCCTCTCCCAAAAAAGGAAAATCGTCTCACTGAAGAGTGACATCTTCATGAAATATAACATCACAGTACAAGAAGTATAATAATCAAAATTCTCAAAAAATTAATAAAATTATAACAATATGAAAATTAGTGTAGAAGAGTCAAACTTTCTCGCCACTGTGTGTGAATTGGAGACTTGCGGGTTACAGGGTCAAAAGGTTCGTCCGTAACCCAACATAAGGTTATTTCTCACAAAACTAATCAAAATTATAATTATTAATTTATTCCGTTTCTATGACTCTCCTGCATCATTCCAAAAATTAGGTGGAGAAGGAAGAATGACTGTCCTTTGTGGTGACCAACGTGAAATATTTTTAGTGACCACGAGGAAGCTCACACAAGACGGCAAAATGCTCATGCCTCTGGGGGAGGTGATAACCTATTGTTTTAGTGACAGGGTTCTCCAATTTTATTAAAAAAAGAAAATTATTTGTCTCAAAACATTGGACAAATTGAGGAGTCACCTGTGACCAGTCATGCTAGTCCTAACCTGGCCAACTCAGTTTAACTCATCAAGTTATTCTGTTATAAGTTTTAACTATCCCGTATTTAATTTACATTTAAAAATAATTAAAACTTCATATCTCTTACATGTCATTAACCAAAATTTATACCCAAAATGAAAAACAAGTTATTTTTGCCTCGGACTAAAACTAACAAGTATGGTAAGTTCCCATGTGTTCGCATTGTCAAATGTCCAAGGATTTTTTTAATTTCAATATTTTTAATTTTGTTCTTATCGATAAAAATATCTGAAAAGGTTAGGACAATTTTTAGTGTTTTATCCCCCCCCCCCACACACACACATATATATACGCACCTACAGGGTGTTTTTGAAAAATGATCGGCATATTTCAAAAATCAATAAAAACGAAACGGACAATGGTAGAAATTCACAGTTTATTGCAATAGGCTTGAGACAATAGTCAATTTTGAGGCCGACAAACTTTCAAAATGAGTTACAATGTTCCACAACAGATGGCGCTGCAGTCTGGAAAAATCTAATCTACGATAATATTCTGTGGGAACTCATAAAAGACCAGGTGTTCCGCCACTATGCAGAAACAATCGAATAACTGGAACAGTACATCTGTTCTGCACGTGAAGCCGTCTCGCCGGAGACGTTGACAGGGGTATCTGATCATTTAGTTCTAAAAATACGCCATATTATTGCTGAGCTTGGTGGATATCAGGAAAATATACTTTAGATTTTTTCCAGGCTGTAGCGCCATCTGTTGTGGAACATTGTAACTCATTTTGAAAGTTTGCTCGCTGAAAATTTAATATTGTCTTAAGTCTATTGCCATAAACTGTATTTCTATCATTGTCCGTTTCGTTTTGATTTTTCAAACACATCGGTGATTTTCGAAACACCCTGTATATGCACAAACATAACCACACATACATCTGTACATACACATGCCTATACGCATATAATTTGAGTTTATTTCATGTCTTTGGCGACTTCAAAACCGAATTTTTATAACTGAAACTGGTTTTTAATCACATGACAGGAATTTTTTAATTTTACAAAAATAAAAAGTTCTTTTTTTAACAAAATGGGGACACAAAATTAAAAACATAAAACGACCCATGATCCTACTCGGTCCGCTGTCCTACTTACAAAAATTGACAAAAATTTTCGAATTATAGAAAGGCTGCCCGCGTTCCTGCGTAAGTTGTTATCCAATGAGTCATTAGAAGCCGTTATAAACGTGCGAGACACGGAAATAGTATCCCGTGACCTTTCGCATCTCCTAAATAAGTAAAAGGGTTGTCTCCTTTTTTATTCTTTCGTTGGTCGGTGAAGCGTAGACGGGCGCTTCCGAGCGAGGCACATTTTCGTTCGCTAATCTTCACTTTCGCAGAGTGAGATTCTTTTTTTTTTTTCCGCATCTGGCATTCAACCTCTAATTAAGCTGGTTGCGCCATTTGTGCGGTGTGTGTCCCGTCGGAACACATGTTAATGAGGCGCCATTTTTCATCCACATTACTTGTTAATGACTCTCGATAACTCGAGCACGGATTCAAGTACACACAGAAATCCATGAGTGTGTATAAATATGTATATGCGTATATATGTGCATATATATACACACACATATGTATATTTATCATATATATGTTTGTGTACATAATATACATGCTCGATACTCATATGAGGGATTACAAGTATACACAAAACACATGTTGTGTGTATAATATGTATATTCGTAATGTATATGTGTATATATAATATATGTGGAAATATACACATTATTTATATATATATATTACATATATAATATATGTTATATATATATTTTTATATATATATTATATATTAGTGTAAACACATATATATATGTATACATACTTATTATATTTTTTATTTTTTTTATTAGTTTTTATATGTTATTTGTATGTATAGATTATATATATATATGTAATTGATGTTCTGTAATATATTAATATTGTTATATAAATTATATATTATATATAAAATCTCTTTAAATATTATATATTTAACATATATATATATATATTATATATTATATATATATATATATTATATATATATACACATATATATGTTTATATGTATATTTGATATAAAATATGTATAATATATACAAATATGTATAAAATATATGACAAATAATAATATTCATTGTTATATATATATATATATATAGTCACGAAGATTCGAATAAACACACCGTTTAACTTAAGAGAAGAATTTATTGAAGCTAAGTAGCAACTCGCAACAAGATCGAGAGGTTGCCTACAGCTAGTGGGTATCAGCTTTTATACCCGAACAGAATATTCGAGAAATAACTAATTTACGTATTAACCCTTTAAAGCAGATCTGACACGGCAAATTCAAAATAAAATATACATAAGGAGTAACAATATTTTTATAACTTAACTTTTTTCCACTGTATCACCCCTCCCAGATCTAAGCTAAACTATACCTTTTTTTTAAAGTCATATATAATTTTTTGAATTCGAGGGTTAAAGAAAGATCTAGAATGTGCGAACATGCTTTACAATTACATAAGGCTAAAATACATAAATTAAAAATCCGTACTTTGGATCAACTACCATGGCAAGCATCGAACCCACAATCTTGGGGTCTGGATCGCGCGCTTTGACCACTCGGCTCGTTGGCAAAGCTTCTTTATGCGGCAATATAACTTTAATATCACTTTTCAAAAACATAAGTTAGTTTTTAGTGAAATAATAAAATAGATGTGAACTTTCATTCCTCTTCTCCGCAGACCCCCTTCATTTCGCTTTACCAAATGGGGTATACCTATTTTCACGGTTGGGAGCCCGTTGGACTCATAGAATGTATATAAAAATAAATATAGTCATAAATATAGCATAAAGTAAATATATAGTATAGCATAAAGTGAATATAGAGAAGTCGAGAACACTTCCATTCCGATGACAGAAATGCATGCTACTGACTCACGGAAGAATGGTCAAGTTCAACAACCGTGCAAAAGAAACAGACGTAGAAACCATGGTGCTCAATGGAATAGAAATGTTTGAGGAAAATGGGTTTCAAAAACAGATTTTATATGTCAAAATGTTTTCCGTGAATTTTTGGATAATAAACATTTCATTTTATGTAATTTGGAACTATTTTCTTTGCAAAAAAAAAACTTGAATTTTCTTGTATGAGTGAGATTGGCTCACTTCAGTAAAAATAGGTATACGATCAACAACCGTAAATCTAGTGTTAAACTATAACAAGTTATTCAAACCCCGTATACTTCACAAGAATCCAAATATTCACCACTACACGTATCATTTCGTAAATTATATTTCGTTAAACGTCATTTTCAGTAAATACATCTACATTTTTTAACCGATGTATATTGGTTTAGAACTTGGTATAATGAGTATTTGGGTATAATGAGTGACGAATTACAGGCCTTTAGTTTTTTTAACACTTTGCGTGCGGGCAACGTATTTTTACGTTTTTTGCAGTGTCACCGGAGCGCTGGTCGCGTAAAAATACGTATTTAGTTGATTTGTGGTGGATACCAGCTCACCACCCCAAATTACTCAATACGTATAATTATATGTACGTGTGACATTATAGGCGTGTTGTTTGCGTGGCTATGCAACGCTTTGTATGTTTTCTTTCCACAAGTTAGAATCTTCGAGTGACTCGGTCTTTGGTTGCGTTATTTCGTCTTAGATCGAATTCTTAGCTCCAGAACGTACGAATCGTGTTTTGTCAATTGATACTGGGTTTTTTTATTGTCGAATACAAAATGGATCCAATGAGCCGTCGTGACAAAGAGAGTGACGAAGAAATAGGCACTGACAGAGGATCGGACTTTCATTTTAAAAATCGTTTATTTTTGGGATTTCGTAAAAATATTGTTTCTTTTTGTTAAATAATCATACAGTATATATTAAAGTGTAAAATAAAAAAAAGTTTCGTTCATAAAAACAAAGTTTTTGATGGACTGCGATTTGTCTGAATCACTCAACTTTCGCGCTCGATTCACGAAAAAACGTACACTGCACGCTTAAGTGGACAATAAAGTATACCCGCATGCCAAGGGTTAAGTAATATTTATTCAAATGTTCCGTTGCTATGTATGGGAAAGGGTTTCGCAGGATAAAAAGTGTGAGGAACCACCGAGCTAGACTCTTTAATCGTTTTCCAATAATTTTTAGCGGTCTTGGATTTTTGGAAAGACAAAAAAAAATCACCCTAAACGTGATGTCGAACTTCGTTTTGCAAGAATTACCCAGGTGTTTCAATTTGCAAAGAAAAACAAAGAAGCAAATTGCTTGTTTACTTTTCGCTTGAAGTACAGCCCTTCAAAAGAAAGTGCTCCTTACTTGCCAGAAACCGAATTCCTCAAAACTGTCGCTCGAGTAGTTTTTCTTTTTTAATATCTTCCTAAAAGTGGGGGCTTGGAAAGTCCATTTGAATTCTTTTGTTGCTACGTGCCGGAAATAACGAATTCGGCATTAAACCGAGAGACATAAAATTACAATTATTTAAAATCGATTCATTCACATTTCCTGGCAAGCACGTACACGTAGAGGGGTGCTTTTGCCAAATGTTTCCAGAATTTAAACTCTTTCAAGATTATAGATTGTGTTAGGGGAGGAGTTATGCCTGCCCATACGTCAAAGTGAAATGTAAACGACGAGAATTTCTCCCTGGATGGGAAAATCGCTGTCTGTAGGTGTACAGAACACAGAGAGGAATTTACGGCCGGGTGTCTGTGAACTTTCCCTTCCGAATTCGCAGGAATATCTGTCAAAATTATCGGGATGGGAAATTAATACGGATTTAATAAAGGAAAATGGCTTTAATCCATTCATGCCCCGGTCATTTTTACCTATTTTACATTAATGGATATCTTAAATCGAACTTGTTTTGGATTTCACAAATGAGTTGACTGGTTAAGAGGGCTACGGTTTGCTACACGAGGGCTACTACTTAAAGCCGATTCGGAATGGCTACGAACATCCCATGTCAGCAGTGGGATTCGAACCGACGAATCCCACGAAATCTAAAGGAACAGGGGGCCTTTAAAATGACAAAACTACGACGGAAAAATGTTTTCAGTTTTGAAAAGTCTACATTCAGTCTGAAATATTTTACTTCCTTTAAACTTATTTTTTGTTATTGCGTTTGTTTTATTTTGCCAGGCATCTTTATTTTCAATCCTAAAAATCCTTGATTTGTCACGTTTTATGTAACAAATCATTGAGTGCAAAATACTCCAGATGAAATATTATAGATACCCCAGTCTCCCTCTCATTTTTAGTTAGTTGTACCGCTATGGTGTACTGTTTAGCTGAAAGACTGCTAATGAAACCGGGACCTACTGTTTTTTTATTTTTTGTTTTGTTTTTTGGATTTGGAGTGCTACGGTCTACTTTTTGCAACACGAGGGCTAATGAGACCGGGACCTATAGTTTAAAGCAGATTCCGAACGACCACGAACATCCATGCCACTGTGGGATTCGAACTCACGAACTCCGGTACCGAAGGCCAGCACCCTAACCAATCGACCATCGTTCGGCTGGCTGCTTAGGAGGGCTACCGTTTGTTACGCGAGAGTTACTACTTATAGCCGATTCAGAACGGCTACGAACATCCCATGTCAGCAGTGGGACTCGAACCGACGATCCGCGAAATCTAAAGAAACAGGGGAACTTTAAAATGACAAAACTACAGGAAAATATGAAACATTCGGATTCTGTAAAGGATTTCAGGCTTGCAATTCAGTTACTTTTCTCACCTTTAGTCATTTTAAGTAAAACAGTCACTTTTTCATGGTGTATCACAGCAAAAGTCTTGTTGAAAAAAGAAAATCTGAATTAATAACAAAATATTTTAATAAAAGACCAAAAATGTGGAAGCTCTCATCTTATTTTTCTTATTAAAATGTAATGAGTCATATGGTTTCCAGAATTAA
>CM063500.1:120758539-120779370 GCA_032207245.1 Pardosa pseudoannulata | reverse complement strand
TATGTATTTAACTTACAACTTTATGCAAATTTACGTGTATCTGGTCAGCCCAGTCGTATATAAATAATTGTTTCTGTGGGCTGACTCTGACGATTGATTTGATTCCCTGTGTTCACGATAGTCTTATTTTATTGCTCGTGGAGCAATGTATAATATGTTTTTTATAATGCATGTTAAATAAAATACATGTTTTTTTTAACGGTTTCACTCTTCACTCATCATACTTGCCACTCTGCGTTAAATGTCGTATGAGACTGACATACTATATAACCTAATTGTCAGTGTTCGCCACAGCTGACATTAATTATCTCAAAAATGGAAAATGATATAGTTTTTTTTGTTTATTTTACAGAGATCCTAATGTCTACACAGACATGGGAAAAAAAAAGAAATTAAAATTGAAAATTATTTGAAAAAAAAAAAAATCTTGTCAAGTTAAGGGTTAACCACACTTTAAGTAAGATTATAAAGGGTAGTAATATATCTCTTTACCCTTTACTAATTATTTAAGACCCCTGCGTTAAATGTCGTATGAGACTGACATACTATATAACCTAATTGTCAGTGTTCGCCACAGCTGACATTAATTATCTCAAAAATGGAAAATGATATAGTTTTTTTTGTTTATTTTACAGATATCCTAATGTCTATACAGACATGGGAAAATAACAGAAATTAAAATTGAAAATTATTTGAAAAAAAAAAAAATCTTGTCAAGTTAAGGGTTAACCACACTTTAAGTAAGATTATAAAGGGTAGTAATATATCTCTTTACCCTTTACAAATTATTTAAGATCCCCAAAATTTAATAAAAGGTAATCTATCTTGTTTTTACATCTGACGTCCTGGCAGTAGGTGCAAAAGAGATCGCGGAATCCATTTTAGTTTCTAACGAACAACGTTCATTTGAAAACAGTAATTAAACCGAACGATGGCCAAATGATAGAGCGTTCCTCTATGGTTCCGGTGTCCGCGTGTTCGAATACCGCTGCTGGCATGGATGTTCGTAGCCGTCTGGAACCGGCTTTAAGCGGACAAACCTAACAGTAGTTAGAAGTAACAACAATACGTTGCATTACTAACACGAATAACAGACTTAACACATTGTAGACCGGCAATTTTACTGAAAACTTATTTTATCTCACCGGCTATTAGCACAGTTTGCTTCATAATCACTCGGACAATCAGATAAAGCATCCGCGTGTAATTCATTGAAAGATTCTTCATTACGTTCCGTCATCTTTTAAAAAATTTTTTTTAATTATTAAATATTTTTTACACCAAAAGATTGGGCGGGTCTTATAAGCGAGAGAAACAGCTTGTGTTATGCTGACCAACAATTGCACTGTATGGTCGCCAACAGCGATGCGAAAAAAAAAAAAAAAAAAACGCATCACGAATTTACTCGTGGTCGGTCAGCTACGTTCGGCCATAAAAACACGAGTTAACTCGTGACCGTTCAACAATGTGTTAACACTTTTAATTCTCCTGGTTAGCGGCGCACATGTTGTATTTTAACTTCAAGCACCATTCGGGCGGTGATCTTTGGCACGGGAGTTCGCGGGTTCGAATCCCGCTATGGCATGGATGCTCGTAGCCGTTCGGAATCTGTTTTAACCCGTTAACGCCCGGATATTTCTGATGACTCTATATTAGTAAATACCTTACATAGAAGCTATTACAGACACCTGGAAGTGAAACAAAATAGAAAATTTTAAACACCTTTAAATAGGACATCGAGTCGTCATGAGCGAGGAGGTGTCATTTTAAAACAAAATAAGATGTCTTTAAAAAATAAAAACTTCGGGATAAGAGATTTATTTGCTATCCTATGTGAGAAAAGTACTCAAAAGAGACGACTTATGACAGATAGGGCTATTCGCCGTGATTTTGACCGGTATACGTTCAGAATACCGGACATTATACGTTCCTATTCTAAGCGTGAAAATCATAAAATGCCGATCGAAATGACAAAATTATAGATAAGATCCTATTTGAAAACTAGGGAGATTATTCATGAGATTAATATCTATTTCCGCTAGAAAAGGAAGAATCGTTTCAAGAAAACAAAAACTCTACAAACCATTTTTTGACTGTCCTCAAATGAGGACATTGGGCGTTAATGGGTTAATCAGTAGGTCCCGGTCCTGAGGTAGGTCGTGAGCCCTCGTGTGGTAAAAATGAGACCATAGAGCTCCAAAGCAAAATAGTCGAAGCAACAGCTCCGTTATTTTTTCTTCACTTCACTTTACCTTGAGTTAAAAATTAAACGAGTTTCTCTCAACAACGACAGCCCTAGACGTTTTCAAGATCACGTGTTTAAAGTTTGGTTGTTTGAAGAAAACAACCGTTTCCCATTTTAATCTTCCGCGATTATGAGGCGAATCGTGAAGCTATCCAACCCTCTGTTTCATCCCCCCCAAGTAATGCATCTTTTATCTGAACCGCGCGTTTACGGGCCTGTTTTACACACGATCGGGGCATTGTGTTTTAGAGAACGGCTCTAATTCCATTACGGAAGCTGGCGCCGTTTTAAATATTTGATACTAACTTTTCCGAAGAGAACCCCAAAAAACTCACAGGTGTAAGCTAAAAGATTATTTTCTGCCTTGAGAGAGCGCAGGGTCGATTCCCCGACATGGGATTGCGGTTAAGGTATGCGTGCGGAGCGGCATGCGTGTTCCATATCTGACCACGATTCACTTTTATTTAGTGAATTAGATTAGAAGAGAATTCTTTGATGAAGAAAGCTTTCCAAAACGTCTGGGTGAGTTTGTGGGCGAATATTAGAGACTTTATTGAATAAGAATAAGAAGGAAAGAGAGAACAGTCTTCTACAGTTGAAAAGTACGCGACATCGCTTTGTAATATTATAAAGTGGCAATACCCCCATCCAACTGCACCCAAAAAAAGCGTTTGTTATCGGCGTGCTTTTTTTCCGCCTGTTTATGGGTAGAAATAATTTTACGTGATAGGTAAATGGTAGCTTAAATTAACCAACCACGTTCAAATAGCGATTTTCATGAAAAATATAAAACAATTTATGTGTTTATTTTATAGATCAGTCCTTTAACTTTGAAAACAGTTTTCGAGAGTCATTAGAAGTCATGATACAGCTCGTGATACAACCTTTGACAGTTTCATTTTTTTCCAGAAATCGGTCAAAAAAATGGCGCATTTTTTATTGCATTTTTTAAATTCATTTTACATTTTTAAGTAAAGATATGTTATTAAAATTAACATTTCTAATATTTTTAAGCATTTATTACAACTTTTTTTCTTTGTATGAAAGCATCATAGAACTGAAGTTTACCTTTAGTCTCGTCGATATCCATATTAATTTTTGGAATTCCAGCGAAAGCAAGTCTAGGAGGCAGATCCGAAGGATTATCACAATTAATATAAAAAAATTGTCTTGCTCGACCGATTCCATCTGTACTACTATCAGAGTCACTACTATCCAGGTCATGTAGTGAACTTTCGCTACTATCATTTACAGATAATTCAGTTTCTGATTCCGAGTCGCAGTTCGAATCGCAAGAAATGAGTTCCATACGCTCTGAATTATCCATTATTTAAAAGTAAAAAATATATTATTCAACTCTAACATCAATAAAATGATCAGGCGGTAGAACCAGAAAGCTATACACTGAAAGATAACAATTCGTCTTCTGATCCAAAACATGCGAAAAAACCCGCGGTTTTAAACCAATCAGAGTAGAAAATACAATAAACTGCAAACTATCATTTACTGGACATCTATACGAATAATTTGTTACTAAAATTGGAAAAAAATACGGCCGAAACAGTGCAAGCGAAATAGAAATCAGATTGCCCGTACGCCGTACGGGCAAATCAGTAAAGGCCCGAAAGCTGTGCTCGTACAAAACAGGGAAGCTGTTAATCATCGCCGGAAGTGTCGAAAAGGTACCGGAACTGAGCAGTTAAAAGGCTTAACTTTGAGTGTTAGCATGAAAAACGTCGTCAGTAGCGTATTATAGCTTCTAAATAAATAAATTACTGCAGCCTATTTCTGAATGTTTATCCAATTATAAAACACTTAACGAATTTATCCAATAAAATTTATCCGGGTCTGCAACTTGAAGACATCTCGCTGTCTCGCAGTGAGAGAATTGTATTTTTGGCATGACGATGCTCGGTTAATCCTTTTTGATTTTAGGCAGGCTCCGAGGTTTTAAACATGACATTTTGTTTTACTCTAATATTTCATAAATCTTGTAAATAAAATTTATGTTGTCCGTCTAAGATTTTGGAGGAATTGTTTTAATTATACATCCCAGCGACGGTCTACGAGCATACCTGCCCCAGTAAAGTAGGTTTGGTTTGGTTTTGGAGTGCTACGGTCTACTTTTTGCAGCACGAGGGCTAATGAGACCGGGACCTACAGCTTAAAGCCAATTCCGAAACACATCCATGCCACTGTGGGATTCGAGCCCACGAACTCCGGTTCCGAAGGCCAGCACCCTAACCATTCGGCCATCGTCAGGCCTATAATGTATGGAAATCAACACGCGCGATAGCTTTTATTTACAGTGCTTGCAAGTTGAAAAAATATTTTAAGTAAAATGCATTTGAGGTTTTTATAGCTCCCTTAAAAGTTATGATCTTAAATGCAAACATTGTAGAGTTCTACAAGTTCTAATTTGAATATTTCTTAAGGTTTGTTTTAAATATTCAAAAATATTCATAATAATATCCATAGTTTTTATGTGCGTTATGGAACCCCTGTATATATAACTATTTATTCCAGAAAAAATAAGTGATTTCCAATTCTGTTAAATCTGTGATCCTTCTTCACGATAACAATATTTTGAAAATTATACTATAATTCTATACTGATTGCTTCAACTAGTTAGAGATAATTAGCGTGTCTATTTCATAATAACCCGATTGTGATTTTTGCAGATTAAAACATTACCGCATTTACGTATTAATCGAAAAGGATTGTGGGTATAGGCGACGCACTTACAGTAATTGCCTTTCAAGGACAGTACAACTTTTAACTAAATACTAAGTAATCGATATTTCGTAATCTCTGCTGTCATAATTACTTGAAGTCATGTTATAATTTTTTTTTCTCCGATTAACAGCGCCGTGTAAAAGTATCGGAAAATGCATAACATACGTTTAATAGAAAAAAAAAAGTTTGCTACTGCTATACTTTTCTCTTACCTCTAATATTCTGGAAAAAAAAAAGTTAAAATTCCTAATGTGGTTTTGGATCCTGGCCATAGAGTAATAACAATGATTTGTCTTGGGATAGCCCTTTTTTAAATTTTGCTTTAGTATTCTACTTTTGATTGACGTATCAGTAAAAAAAAAGCAGTACTGAGTAGGTAGTTTTCAGTTTTAAATAGCTGATTTCAGAAAAGCTGTTTATAAGTCAGTCGGTTTTATCTCTCTCTCTCTCCCTCTCTTTCTCCTTATCTCTCTCTCTTCTCTCTTTCTCCCTCTCTTTCTTTTACTTTCTCTCTCTCCTTCTCTTTTTCTCCTTTTCACTCCCCCTCCCATTTTCTCCCCCTCTTCTTTTCTCTTCTTTCACTTTCACTCTCCCACTCTTTTTTTTCGCTCTCTCTCTTTCTCACTCGCCTTCTCTCTTTTTCTCGCTCTCTCTATCTTTTTCTCACTCGCTCTCTCTCTCTCTTTCTCACTCGCTCTCTCTCTCTCTCTCTTTCTCACTCGCTCTCTCTCTCTTTTTCTCACTCGCTCTCTTTTTCTCACTCGCTCTCTCTATCTTTTTCTCTCTCTCTCTCTCTTTCTCACTCGCTCTCTCTCTCTCTCTCTTTCTCACTCGCTCTCTCTCTCTCTTTCTCACTCGCTCTCTCTCTCTCTCTTTTTATCTCACGATCTTACCCTCTTTTTCTCACTCGCTCTGTGTGTGTGTGTGTATGTATTCAGTAATCGCGAATAAGGATCTAAATCTGATCTCTAAATTGAATGAATGTTACATTAAAAGAAAATGCATCAAGAAATGTGACTTCTTTTACTGAAAGTCCTATTTCCTGGCACATATACGTGTATGACACACCTGTTGCTTCTTTACTTTTAGCAATCGAACATTTTTTTTCCTACCGTGAATTTCTATTTAACAGCTTCCAGCTATTTTTTTTCTTTCATTGGGTCAGGTGCCACTCTAACGACATCCCTATTTTTCAGCAACTCGAGGGTCCTGTTTTCTACCAAATGTATGATCAAAATAGATAGGGTTGTTTTAAGCAAGTTGAGATGAGAAATACGGATTATCTAATTCATAATTTTATTTTCTAATTTATAATTATAATCTGTCATTTACTAAGAGCCAATTTAGTAGACGTTTTAAACCTCTGGTTTCCAAACTTCGTATGCCCACAGACCTTTTGCATTGCAGAGATCGCACCAAGTGAAGCAAACATTTTTATTGATTTGAAATTCTTAATGTTTGGTTCTACGAATGTGACAAAGTAGAGAAATCGGCCATCGTTCGCCAACATCTCTCCGAAGCAACCTACCACTTCGAATTTTTGATAGGGATTTCTCCTTCGCCAGACTGAACTTAATTTTGTACTGATGAATACTAAGCAATTCTTGAATAGGTGAAAAACTTGGTGATCCATCGCAAATATGAACCCTGATTTGAAGGTATCTAGCTTTTTGAATTCAAAAATATTCATTAATATTACCTTTAAGGGGACATAATGCCTTTAAAGTAACTTTCAATGGACGATTTTTTATTTTCTGCCTTATCTTTTATTTTAGTTATCGTAAATACACGGATCTATAATTATTTTTTCTCTATTTTTTATATTGAATTTATTTTGTTTCTAAAGATAACTTTTATTTTCTTCATTGGCACGATAGCCTTGGCCCATCTCAAGAATTTTCTTCATCACCTCTCTTTCATTGGCTATGAACTTCCAATTAAAAACTCTTAAAGGGGGCAACACCCCTTTCTAGGGAGTCAACCCACCTAAGGTTGGGTCGGCCCCTAGTTCGTGTTGCAAAATCTCAAATTGTCAAATAACTTCTGTACTTGTGTTTGTAATAGAACTAATCATAAACAACTGGATTGATTTGTATATCTTTTATATATATATATATATATATATATATATATATATATATAATGTGTGTGTGTATCTTTATATATAAAATTCTTCTGTTCGTCTGTTTGTAATCGAACTCCCCCTAAACAGCTGGACTGATTTGGATGAAATTTTGTGCATGTAATTAAGTTGATTCGAGAATGGTTTAGATTCATACTTGGATCCGATAGCAAATGTTTTTTTTTTAAATTAAAAATCGGGAATAGTGCTCTTATCGAGATCATTCTAATGCCGTTCGAAACCCTTCTATGCCGACGCATCTGTTTCGCAGTACAAGATGTCCCGGGATCGAATTCCCGTACAGGGGACGTGTGAATTTTAATTGAATCGAATGACGTTCGTGACGACTGTACGCGTGGTGGCGACGAGTATATTTAAAATAATTTTTTTTTCTATCCAAATGGTCCAATTTATAATTTATTTAAAAACATTTTACTATTTTTGGATTGATAGCGTTCAAACGGGGCGACGTCTGTTGGGTCGTCTAGTAACGTTATATAAAAAGTGAAAACAGAGAGTTGGTTTTTCGGAAACGGAGGAAAAGTTTTTCTGATTGTGCGCAGGTTTACAATAACACAAAGAGTCGTTAATAATTTTTGCTTTATTGTTAGCAGTTATCGGATATAATTCTGGATCTATTTAATTCTTTTAAAAAAATTTCAAAAATATGACAACAGGGAATTGAACTTAAAAAATATAGAAATGATTAAAAACTATTTCAAATATTATAAATACTAAATTAAATGAGCAAACACGAAAAATCAGCTACAGTTTTTGTATAATATGTGTGTACACTGCTGTTTTTGTCGACTGCTGCCCCTCTCGCTTCTGTACCTACTCGCTTATTGTTACTGGAGCAGGTATCGTAGGTTCGCTAGCGCCTCTCTTGCCGGCAATTAATTACTGCAGCGACCCTATACTGAACTATGCATTTATTATTTACAATTATTGAACATATGTTCACTGAACATTGTTAACCACAAACATGGCTGGAAAACCCCGAGTATAACCAAATAATTCCGAGCGGCTTTCATCCAACTCTCTCGGTTTCAGCTCTCCTCTACCACGAATGTTCGTTCTATCTCGTTCCAAACGGGCCTCTCTTCCTCTGCTGTTGGCGAGGGCCGGGGTGGAAACCCCCCTGGTCAGGCTTTCGCCTCCCTGGGAAAATGTCCGTCCTCTCTGCAGCTGACAGGATGGGGGTGGTATCCTCCCCCCCCCCCGGTGAACTTTCACCTCCCTGGAGTAGTAGCTTTTCTAACCTCTTTCGCTGAGTCCGTCTTCAACCGCCGTAAAAAAAAAAAAAAAAGCATGTGTCCATGTAACATAAACACGAGTCTTGACTCTAGTATGACAGTTTTATCATAGGTATATAGTTTATTGACTGTGAATATTTGAGATGAATATGTGCATAATTCTTTATTCGCAGATTATTACAGTAAATAGCCACACCATTTTCAGTACAATAAAATTTTCTGAGTTTCTTTTAAAAACTGTGATATTAAATGCCAATATTGTATATATTTGTACAGGTTTTAATTTTCAAATGGGGTAGATTTTAGATGATTCAGAAATAACCCGAGATTTCTAAAACCTAAAAATAAAGAAAAAAAAAAATAGAATTTTGGATGGTATAAGGATAATAGGCCCTCTTAAACGAGACACTAAACAAAACAAGCAGAAAACGTTCTCTAAATTTTACACATAATTCATCTTTCCTACGAATGGCGAAAGTTCGTTAAATACCTCGGCCTTTACTTGAAAAGAAGAAAAAGAACTCTTTATTCAATTTGGAATAGCTGCAGTAAGAAACATTTCGCAAAAATGGTTTCCATATTTAAGAGACAAAGAGTTAATATTTATCGGAAATGTATTGCATTGTAAATATTATGGGAATGCGTTTGTTTTATGCTAAAGGGATTTGGAAGGAATCCAGCCGCTACTTCACTACTTCTTTTGCTTTTACACGTTTACGTTCGGCCCTTTAACTATCAACCCGCACTGCACTCTGGGAAGGATTTTGATTCATTTTTATCACGACAGTCGGATTCGTTTCGAGTTCCGGGAAGAAGGATTTATATTTTCTTCTAAGAACTTAATTGCTTCGCAAAATGACCCATAAAAATGGAAAGGAATTAAAGTTAAAATAATGTTCGGATTAAGGATTTAAAATTGATTATTTCGCCGATGTTTACAGAAATTAATTTTAGTTATTTTGAGGCACCGGAGAAAGCTTTGGGGTTCATTAAATAAGCCATAAAACTATCTCCAAATTTATAAGCAAAACTATAAACTGTTCTCTTTCGAAGTTAAAGAGGCGGGAGATTTGGCAGCTGAAATTTTTAGCTTTAACGCAGTTTATAATTAAGGGATTAAGTTAAAAAAATTTTTTTTTGCCTTACAAAAGCTTTTGTTGAAAATAGAAGAGTTAAAATTGTTGCGTACACTTCCTTCCTTGAATATTGTCTTGATTCATGATTATTGGAAGCAGTAAAAATTATCCTGCGCGTGCAATAACGCATGCGTGTGACACTTTGAACAATTAAAAATATTCATTATTGGAAAATTTAGAGCAAAATCTCAACATGCGCAAAGTTTTCCCCCAAACATTATTAAGAAAGTACGCGCGTTTTAAATGCGTACATACGGTAACGAGTGGCTCCGTTTTCCTTCCGATCTAACAGTCATATTCGCTCACTAAGTTTCTTGTCCCTTGTGAAAAACCCTCTCTGTCTCGCTCTAAGGTCCACCTCTGTTCTAGCGAAGTGTTTTTCTTATCATTTTCTTGTCTGCCGTTGAAAGTGTCTTTTTAGCAGCTCCTCGATAGAGATTTAAGGTCTCGGAATTGTTCTTCTTTTCTATGGGGCCCGACTGCAACATTATTGATTACTGCTAGCTGATTAGGCTTCGCCTTGCCCAATAGCCAGGGCAACTAAAAAGAATAGGGGCTACTTAATTATGTCTGTTAGTTATAATTATTCTGGATTACATATATACATATGTGTGTGTGTTTGTATATATATATATATATATATATATATATAAATAAAATATATATATATATATATATATATATATATATATATTTCATATATACACACACACACGCATATATATATATATATACACACATATATATATATGTAATAAGACGGACTTTACGATGGGTGGTTGCAGTCATGGCCCATAAAAATGGCACCGTTTTAGCTAACGACCTTTATTAAGATAACGTCGGTGGACGGGTTCCCACTTCATCATGGAGACAGGACAAACGGAGGGGTCAGCTATCATGAAATTATAAGTAAAAAGGCCCTTAACACCTGGGTCAGCATCTCGGTCAAAATCTGTGAGAAAAACCTAGAAAAATCTGCCTCCAATAGCGTGCATCTCCTTTTTGTTTGAAAATTTCCTAAATGGTCCGCTAGTGCCATGCAGAGTTACAATTGGTCAGACCCCTTCTCTGAGTACGTAAACGGTAGCATTTAGGTTAGGGGTTAAAAAGGGGAATGGAAAAGGACTTGGGAATTTTTAGCCCCTCATTTAAGTCTTGTAAACCCCTGAGTATTTTCCTCCAACGTTATCTTAATAAAGGTCTTGAGCTAAAACGCTGTCATTTTTATGGGCCATGACTGCAACCCCCCATCGCGAAGTTCGTCTTATTACATATATATGTATATTTAAAAATTTTAAAAAATCTCATTTAAAATAAGAATTTACTTTTTAGAAAGTCTTTGTTCATTTTGAAAATGTTCTTTGCTTCTTAATTTTTTCCTACTAATTTTTGCCTCAATATTATTTAAAAGAATATATTTCGAATACATTTCGGTATTACTTTGTCGATGGATTGAACAGGTAATTTATCGGAAATGTTTTTAATGTATGTACATTGAATTATCACGAAAAATTCAGACTGCGAGAATACTTAGCAGACAAAAAAAATGTAAGGTAAAACATCTTTAGAACGTTTAACAGTGAAGAGAATATAGGAAGCGCTTAATTAGACGTCGCCTTGGAGACGACGGCAAACGAAGAGAAAAATAAATGAATAACAGAAATTGACGAGAGCGGAAAAATTAATATAGAAAATCATTAATGGCATTTTAACAGGAATGAATTACAGAGTGGGTATTGCAGGAAAGAAAATGACTGTTTATATGTTTAAAAAAAAATGAATGATTTGAAGAATGTATATTTGAAAAGGACATATTAACCTACCGAAAGAATATTACAGTGTACTCCGGTTAATGGGATCGCGGTTCATGTTATCCATCGCTTATTGTTATCGAAATCACGTGGTCCCGATTTCTTCTATTCACTTGTATGTTAAAATGATCTCTTTATGGGATCGTTACATCGGTTAATGTTATCCGTTTTCGATCCTCATTTTAACTGGCAATGGAATATTCAAAATGTATTCGGAAGGAACCCATTCTTTTCTTTCCCTTCGCTGTTCTTTGAATTTGACGAGAATTCTCCCACTTCCACCTAGGGAAATAGGGAATGATCAAAGGAGTGGAGTATGACACATTCTTGGAATTTTTCAGAAATACGCACACCCTGCTGGTGGTCAACGGTTGTCAGATAAGCAGAAATCAACCCATTCTTATCGGAACTGAGAAGGTGCGTATTCACAAAATATGCCTTGCTAGCTTACATGCAGCTTGTCGATACGGAAGCCAGAAAGCGAAATGATTGAACATTAAAACAAAATATCCAAATTTTAAATCGTTATGACAGGTTACCAGAAATAAGCCAGCTGCAGAGCAGTTCAACATTTCTCAGCCTCTGAATGGCATTGAAAGTGTCGAAACGTGGAGTACGACACCTCTCTGATGACTTAAAAAAAAAAAAAAAAAAAAAAAAAAAAAAATTATGATTACGAACAATTAAACAATGAGTTTTTTAGAAAATATGGTAATGTCAACAATGGATCAATTTTTTTTAATTATGTATACAATTTTTATGTTGTAAAGGATAATATACAGTACATAAATATAAGGTGTTTTTTTCATTTTATTTTGAAATTTAATACGTGTGAATTAAAGGGGAGGGATAAATTTATCTAATATTTCATATCGTTTATTGTTATCAATCGTTTATTATCAATATCAAGGTGTCCCAAAGTGATTACACTAAGCTGAGTCCACCGTATTTTAAAACTTTTTGTGATTTGCTTATTGCTTTTTCAAACAAATGTAAGTTCGATTAAAAATTAAATATATAGTATCATATGCAAAAATAAACATATATTTATTTGGCTCTTAATGTTTTGCAGAAAATTAGTTTTGTGAAATTAAACTAGATTTGTGAAAAATTTAACAACCCTATTAATTAGTTAAACCCCCGTACAAATTCCATTTTTTATTATTGCCTATTTTTTTAACTATTTGAAGAAGTGAATTACAGGCTATTTTTATAGTTATACTTATTTTAGGATAATACAAGCTTAACATTTTGAAAATATGAATGTCATATTACAGGCTATCATAAAAGTGATAGATATTTTTTAAATGCAATTGAAAGTTGTTTCCAAAAGAAAATTCAGTTTACAGAAAACAAAAATTGATTGGTTATAAGTATTGAAAAAATTTAAGAATTTTTTCATGGTACATTTTATGAAGTCTGATACACATACATCGCGAAAAAAATTACTTTTTTTTGTCCTTAAAAAAAAGTTTATCCTTTAATGTTTAGAAAAATACAGCAGACTTTGTAAATAATCCAAATTACATGCTTCAGAGATAATTTGCATGAAGATTTACTTTACATTTTGTGTTTTGAGAAAAACGGAATTTTAAGTCACTTAGCCTCTTACATGTAATACTTAACCTAGTGAAACTGAGTATGTTATACTATGAATAATGATGAATAATTAATGCTCTTATTATATTCAATGTACGAGGCATGTTTTTTTAAGTAAGTACCGTTTTGCGATTCCGCCGCCGCAGCGCTACGGTCGGCGTTCCGCTCATGCGGGCTGGTTACCTACATCTCTTGTCTACGCACTGACGCCATTACAGTCTGATTCTTCATTGTATACGTTGTTTACCGAGTGTTTAAGATGCCTCCGACAATCATGAGTCCCGCCGATTGTGAAGTACAGGCTGTTATACGATTTCTTAGTGCTAAAGGCGTAAAACCGATCGATATTCATCGTGAGATCTGTGAAGTTTACGGATAAAACATTATGAGTGATGGAATGGTAAGGAAATGGGCGAGAGCATTTAAAGATGGCAGCACAAATGTGCATGATGAAGAACGGAGTGGGTATCATGTGGTTCATGTGGCTAATCGGACCAAAGATCTCATCAAATCTTTTAAATGGGAAACTCTATATCATCCTCCATACAGCCCTGATCTGGCACCCAGCGACTACCATTTGTTCCTGCACTTGAAGAAACACCTGGGTACTCAGCGTCTTCAAGACGATAACGAAGTCAAAACATTTGTGATACAGTGGTTAACAAGTCAGGCGGCAGAATTTTATGAGGAGGGTATTCAAAAACTGGTGCCACGTTATGATAAGTGCCTCAATATTCCCGGAAATTATGTAGAAAAGTAGATTAAGGTACAGGCTTTCATGTAAAAATTATTGCGATATCTTTGCACGTCTTTTTTTAATTCCGAAACGGTACATACATAAAAAACATGCCTCGTATTTTTAGCCTAATTGACATTGTTATTATTATTAGATATGTTGACATTGATTCGTTTACATTGTACTTTAAATTTAAAGAGACCAATCTTTAAATGTCTATAACGTCCTTAAAATGAAAGTATTAAATGGCGGTTTACTGTATATAATAGAGGGAACGACGTAGTAAGCCGACCAAAGCATCTTGATAGTTTGGTTTTTATTTTTGCGGTCACGGCTATATAACATTAATTCATAATATTTACACTTATATACAAGGAACATTAATAATACAGTGTACGCTGCTTAATGGGATTCGTTTGGAACACCCCGATTTTGGTAACAATAAACGATATGCAAAATTAGATAAATTCCCCCCCTTTAATTCATACGTACTCAATTTCAAAACAAAATGAAAACACACCCCTTATATTTATGTACTGCATATTATCCTCTAAAACATAAGAATTGTATACATAATTAAAAAAAGTGATCCATTGTGGACAGTCTAGAAGTTTTTCTCAGAGGCTCTTTGATAAATGGTTCGTTATCCTAATCAACCTGTCATAACGACATAAAAATTTCGATCTTTTGTTTTAACGTTCAATCCTTTCGCTTTCAGGCATCCCTATCGACAAGACAGCAAGGCATCCAATGGGAATGCGCTCCTTCTCAGTTCCGATAAGAATGGGTTGCTTTCTGCTTGTCTGACTACCACCGACCACCGGCAGGGTGTGCGTATTTCTGAAAAATTCCAGGAACGTGCCTTACTCCTCTGTCATTCCCCATTTCCCTAGGTGGAAGAAGAGAATTCTCGGTAATTCAAACAGCAGCGAAGGGGAGGAAAAGAATGGGTTCCTTCTGAATACATTGTGAATATTCCTTTGCCAGTTAAAATGAAGTTCGAAAACGGATGCCATGAACCGATGTAACGATCCCATAAAGCGATCATTTTAACGTACAAATGAATAGAGAAAATCGGGACCAAGTGATATTGATAACAGTAAGTGATTGATAACACGAACCGTGATCCCATTAAGCGGAGACCACTGTATTTGCATCCAAAAACTCTTCGCCCAGAAGCGAACGTATCTCGAGAAAATCGTTCGATTTTTCTCCCCTCAACGTGGCGTCCAGGGTCCGTCCGAGAGACAACCTACTCGGGCAAAGACTTTCCAGCTCCCCAACCTTTTCCCCCACCCCCCTAGCCTCTGCCCAGTTAGGTGCATACCTTCGCATTCAGTCCTCCCTTGAAAGAAAGGGGAGGGGGGGGGGCTGATTTTTGAAATGCTACAAAAGACTCACCCAGCATTCTAAATTTTTCTTGCGTCAATCCCATCATTTCGCTGCATCCTTCAGTTGGTAAAAGTTTTGGACTGTTTGTCACGAAGTTTCTGTGTTTTCTGGTAAGTTAGTTTGGTTTTGGAGCGCTACGGTCTACTTTTTGCAACACGAGGGCTCATGAGACCGGGACCTACTGCTTAAAGCCGATTCCGAACGGCTACGAACATCCATGCCACTGTGGGATTCGAACTCGCGAACTCCGGTTCCGAAGGTCAGCACCCTAACCATTCGGCCATCGTTTTCTGTTAAGAGCAACTTGTTTTCTCAGTTTGACTCCCATTTGATGGAAAATTGGTCAAGTCTTACGTAATTTTCCAACACTTCTAAATTTGCAGATGCGTCAGTGGATTGACGAAGTATTCGAGTTTCATAACACTTTCACTTCGAATGCTTTCAGTTAAAATTTTATTAATGAAAATGATACATGCATTGACTTACTGGATAAACGTAAATTAGGCAAGCTATTGAACAGCAGCATAAGCTAGAAGTGGCCCCGCTGAACAGGTTTAAATATACACATGCGGTAGGTAATTTACATGTGGTTTTTAGTCACGTAAAAAATCTGACTAAAAGTGAAACGCATCGGATGAAAATTAAGTAATGAGGTCATGTTGTAAGGAAGAAATATATATATATATATATATATATATATATATATATATATATATATATATATATATATATATTTAATTTCCTAACAATTTGGCTCCCAGCATTTTACTCGATCCTGCATTTCGTACTCATTGAAAATCGCCTCTAGCAAGGCTATACAAAAACTAAACTTATTAAATAAAAAAAAATTCTTGTCTTTAAATTAAAGCATTGTGTACTCATTGATATAACTTAATGTAATTTGTTGTGCATTTCCCCTCCCTGTACTTGTTGATCCTTGTGGAATTATTTTTATTCAGTTTTGTTAATCACGTTACTAAATTCTCAGTCCTCGTGATCGTTGTAACACTAGACCAGTGGTGCGCAAACTTTTTTCGACTGCGACATCTTTCGCGGAGAGAGAAATTTTGGCGACCCCTAGACATAAATGTTCACAAATACGATGTATTTTTCGCGCATGTCTTTCGTTTCATCGAATAAAAACATCATCCTATTTGACTCATATTAATTTTATTTATAATTTTAAGAAAATACTTTTTGTATAACACAAAAATCAGTAAATTGCCCTTTAATGAGATGTATGTGGCTGCAAGTTTCTAATTATCTCATCGATGTTTGGATGTATGTTGCTAATTGCAATTCGCATATCATCTTCAGGGTTTACACGCGAGAGGTATTTACTTTTTATTGAAACTAGTTTTCTAAATCCAGTTTCACATAAATACGTGGATGCAAATCGTATTAACACTCTGATGGCATTCTTGCATAAAACGGGATATTGTTTTTCCACGGATAGCCAAAATTTTTGGCAAGGCTGAGTCTTAAATTGATTTCGAAGAGTATAATCACTAATTAGATCTATCAATTGTTCTTTCTCACTAATTTGAAGAGTTGAACTGCATATGTCAAAGGAAAATGGATCACGAATCCAACCAAGATCGTTTTCAGGAAAATCCTCGAATCTTCTCGAAAATTTTTTCTTTAACTTTTCAGTGACGGCGTTTCACTCTTTATATGTACACTGTATGGTATGCAGCATGCAGGGATAATGCATTTCATAAAAATTTGGCGACCCCTTGTTTGCGCACCACTGCACTAGACGCAAGACGCGTGGTTGTGTGACATGGACACCTGCATTTTTTAGGCGGCCGAAGACGGTTTCATCGAGAGAGGGTGGAAAAGCTACTGCCCCAGGGAGGTGAAAGTTCACCAGGAGGCCCACCCTGCTGCAGTGGGGAAGAGGGACATTTTCCCAGGGAGGCGAAAGCCTGACCAAGGGGGGGATTCCACCCCGGCCATCGCCAACATCAGAGGAGGAGATGCCCGCTCACAACAGCGGAGAACGGACATGAGTAAATTCTGTAATTAGTAAATTATTAATAATCTTGCAATAAAACAGTCAATTATTATCAAATATGTAATAACTATTGTAACATTAAATGAATATTTTGAGAAATAGGAAAAAAAAATGAGATCACGGAAAAACTTTCTTATGTAATTAATAATGCCCTAATCTATTTGGAGGTTATTTTTCGGAAAGAATCAAAAAATGTTCTTTTTTTCTAAGGTAAATTTCGCTAGAGAAATTGCTGAAACAGAATTTCGACAGCCCGTGTAAAAAGTTTATTAGTAAATTAATAATATTGTAATACAATAGTAAATTGTTAATAAATGTAATAGTTGTTAATGCCTATTTTTTTTATAAATAAAAATATTTAACAATTGTACGGAAATGTTAAGGGGCAAGAAATTCTTGACTCTGGAAAAGGAAAATTTATGTTAAGTTAACTTGTAGATGCGCTATTTTACACGAATTCTTTCGTATTAAAATTCTCCTGAAAAAGCATACATGAGAGTGAGTGTATTCACTAGAATGGAAATATACAGTTATGATGTATAACGCCGAATCCCTATTCTTTCTGGCAGGTGGCGCGGAACAAGTGAGGTAATCTCCCATACACCTGCTAGATTCATAAATAAAAAGGTTTTTTCCTTCGCGCACTTAACAATGGCACCGCATTTATATATATAAAAATATACCCTACTTTTATTTTAGTCCTACCTCCTATGCGGATAGGTTTTGGGAAAACAATCAACTAAATCGATAATGGATCTTATCAACGACCCAAAGTGTCTTTTTTTTTCTTTTTATCTAATGGTTCAGTTCTCGGATAGATCGTCGGTGCTTTGGAAATTTTTCTAAAAGATTAGCGATTAACCTCACGGTTCTAGGTCGTAGCTAGGGGGAAGGGATGGAAACTCCTGAATACGCTTATACGAAGTACTCCTTCCACGGTGAAGTGCTGGCTTTAGATACCAGAGTTCGTGGGTTCGAATCCCACAGTGGCGTAGATGTTCTTAACCGTTCGGAATCGGGTTTAAGCTGGAGGTCCCGGTCTCATTAGCCTTCGTGTTTCAAAAAGTAGACCGTAGCACTCCAAACCAAACCAAACCTTCCACGGTGAAACTTCTATAGGGGCTATGTAATAAACAATTATGACTTATTCAGTTATACGAAATATTTCCTTACTTAGCGAAATTCCATTAAGGTCTATGTAATAAATTATTCTTTTTTCATCGGCATTACAGCCTAGTGCAGGTAGAGATGTAAAAAACCCTGAATTTTGAAGAGGTGGGAATAAACCAGGAATTTTGGGAACTTTGGGAAGAAATCATTTTAACAAGGTTTACATTTATTTTTTCAACAGTGGCTATTTAAGAACTAGCATATTATTTCTAGGAGATTTTTTTAAACTTCTTGTAATATATATATATATATATATATATATATATATATATATATATATATATATATATATATATATATATATATACATATATACATATATATATACATATATATATAGATATAGATATATATATATATAGATATATATAGATATATCTATATATATATATATATAGATATAGATAGCTATATATATAATGTGTGTGTGTGTGTGTGTAAAATCGTGGTGCAGAGTTACGGCGAATGGAAAAGTCTTCTTGATAATAAGTTTTATTAACTCATCCTTCTTACGGAAAGCAACAAGCGCCATTTTCAATGTTCGTGGCGAAGCTATGACTGAAGGTGTTGACCACTCCATGTCCACGCGCCAAATTCCCAACTTATCTGTTTGCAAGCTCATCACATTGCTGAGAAATCCTTCCGCTTGACCGGATGATCCTGAAAGCTTACGCGACGGTGGGTCTTTCTCATTTATTTTATTATTATCAAAGAGTTCTCTTTTTAGAATCGTTTTTAACTTACATAATTTCCAACTACCTCTTTTTTTAGACACACGCACGCACACACGCACACAATTCAATAAATAATAGCAATGATCATTTAAATGATTTTATAGTAGTACTTATGTCATTAATGACCCTGTTAGTCTCATCCAACACGTAACGGGTTGCTTCCATTTTAATGGCTGATATAATAATTATATACATTATTTTGGATTATTATCTATTATGTAAATTGCTTTATGCTAAACTTTCCCCCCTACTTTTATAATACAAAAATAAATATCTTTCAATATAAAATAAGTTTATTTTTTGTAATGCATATATAATTCATTTTGAGTCCAATTCCTACACACACACACACACACACACACACACACACACACACACACACACACACACACATTATATAAGGACAAGTTCCACTAAACGGCACTAGAGTCCTGACATCGTTTTCATCCTTTATTCAATCTCATTACTCATTAATCACCTTCAATGGCGTCTCATATATTGACGCCCGACTTCTAACAAAGGCAGGCTTAGTTGCTTCGGGTAGCCACAGCTCTGTCCGTGGATTGTGTACACTGCTCTCTACTCAGATTACTGCGCTTGAGCCGTATTTATGTGGCTAACTCATCACGCCGCATCACTCCCAGTAAAAGAATCCCTAATTAAAATCTCTTAAAACTAATCTACATATATTGTAATATATATATATATATATATATATATATATATATATATTTATACTACATATATATAATATATATATAAATATGTATTATATATATGTATAATATATAGAGAAACGAAGAAAAATAATGATTTATGGGTTTCGTTACACTACAGATTATTGCCTAATATTTATGTAATAATAAAAATATGCGAAACGTAAAAATTGTCTTGTGCGATTAGGATATAAGTAAACAGAATACTTCAAAATTCCCATGTTTTGGAAATTTTCAAAATTTTCTTCCCAAAAAACCCGGGTTTTTTCCACTACTCACAACTCTAAGTGCAGGCCAAGGCTTATTTCTCAAATTGCTTCTTCCAGGCAGGACGATTTTTCGCTACATCTCTCCACCTGTTAACTCCCCACACCTTCAAGTCCTCCTCCAACCCTCTCGTAGCCGGTTCCCCCTCTTGTCTCGAAAATGTCAGATTTTAACTGGATCCGAATCTATATGTGTCCCAGCCATCCGATTCTGTACGACTTAATAATCCTCAAAATCGGAAATTTGGCGACTTTTTTTTCTCTCGCCAAGCAAAATACCTGTTTTTGGCGCCTTTTTTTCTTGGATTGATTCTCGCTAAATACAAATAATTAATACATAAAAAATACGGAATCATTAAATACAAAAAAGAATACCTAAAAAATACAATAAATACATAAAAAATACAAATAAATGACACTGAATAACATATATGCAATTTACACAAAAATTTTAACAAATACAATTGAAAATACGTGTCGGCAATCTAATAAAAAGAATTATTTATACAGAAATTTTGAATTTCTCCCAATTTACCCCGGCAGCCATTTCAATAAATGTATTGAAACAATCAACATTAGCCGCTAAACATGATTTACGAAACATATTGAAAGCTAAAAGATAAAAATAATTAATGGAAAAAAAATATAATTGGAAAATACAACCAGATTTGCAGCAAAATACAGCAAGTCAGAAATCCGCTTGATCACTTCACAAAGAAATGGTGGTAAAACATATATGAAATCCAAAAATTGTTGCCACAAAACTTAAAAAAAAACTCAAAAAATGGTACAAAATACAAGAAAATACTAAATTTGGCAACAGCAAAAACCTAAAAGCTGAAAAAAACCTAAATTGGCAACACCAAAATAAGAAACAGCAACCCTAAAAAGTCCG
>CM063500.1:120728476-120758439 GCA_032207245.1 Pardosa pseudoannulata | reverse complement strand
TAACCTTTTCAGATATTTTTATCGATAAGAACAAAATTAAAAATATTGAAATAAAAAAAAACCTTGGACATTTGACAATGCGAACACATGGGAACTTACCATACTTGTTCGTTTTAGTCCGATGCAAAAATAACTTGTTTTTCATTTTGAGTATATTTTGGTTAATGACATGTAAGAGATATGAAGTTTTAATTAAAATTTTTAAATGTAAATTAAATACAGGATAGTTAAAAGTTATAACAGAATAACTTGATGGGTTAAACTGAGAGTTCGCCAGGTTAGGACTAGCATGACTAGTCACAGGTGACTTCTCATCTTCTAAAATGTTTTGAGGAAAATAATTTTCTTTTTTTAATAAAATTGGAGAACCCTGTCACTAAAACAATAGGTTATCACCTCCCCCAGAGGCATGAGCCTTTTGTCGTCTTGTGTGACCTCCCTCGTGGTCACTAAAAATATTTCACGTTGGTCACCACAAAGGACAGTCATTCTTCCTTCTCCACCTAATTTTTGGAATGCTGCAGGAGAGTCATAGAAACGGAACAAATTATTAATTAAAATTTTGATTAGTTTTGTGAGAAATTACCTTATGTTGGGTTACGGATAAACCTTCTGACCTTGTAACCCTCAAGTCTCCAATTCACACACAGTGGCGAGAAAGTTTGACTCTTCTACAGTAATTTTCATATTGTTATAATTTTATTAATTTTTTGAAAATTTTGATTATTATACTTCTTGTACTGTGATGTTATATTTCATGAAGATGTCACTCTTCAGTGAGACGATTTTCATTTTTCGGGAGAGGAGGGGGGGGGGAATCGGTAATATATCAAAATAATTTCACTGAAAATCTCTTAAAATTCTTTCAAGTCTCAAAATATCTTATTTAGAGGAGTGTACGCCGACTTAAAATTCTTTCTACCCGTTTCTAAATGTTAACTTTGAAATAAATGTATTGTGAAGGCCCCCCCCCTTTGTTCAGAACACTAACGACCGAAATCAGCTGCTCTGAATCCCTCCTGTTTGGACCCGAACACAATAGCACGGCGACGCCGTGTCTGGGATATTGAAAGTTCGGTTGAATAGGCGTCACGCCCCTGATCGGTCATGGTAACTATCCCGGAGGATTTCCTCGAGAATTCCGGAATCGGGACAGCTAACGAATGAGAATTCAGCTAAAAAAAACTAGCTGTCACCTTAGCTGGAGTTCTGAGGTAACTGGAATGGTAACTTACCCAAAAACGGTTGGCGGGACCGTCACTGACCCCCCAGGTATAAAAAGCCTAGAATTTTGCAACTCGGGGCTTTTCCCCTTTTTTTACGGCTGTCCTTCGACCTCGTGGAGACTTCCACGATTTTTGACCGGAGCCAGATTTTTAGTGATTGCGTTCGGGAGACTCGTCAAGTCCGCTCCCATAAGGAACGGCAGGGTCTCGGATATCGAACGGGAGATCGATTGGGTTGCATTGCACCCTTGAAAAGCTTCCCCATTTTGTGAGATTATTGAATCTTTTTTCTTTCGACTGTGATCGTCGTGCTAATTCTATGCAAGCAACAATCCTCTCCATTTCGACTTGTTTTGGGAGATTAGAATCCCTTTGTATATAACGAATATTTACTCCAGAAAAATAAGTGATTTCCAATTCTATTATGGCTGTGATCCTTCTTCACGCTACTTCTTCAATTAAAAACATTGAAGGCGTAACAGTATATTTTCTATCGGCTCGTCACATTATCCAGGTATCCCAGGCGAATGGCTCACTTTTATTTAATAATCTTAAGTTCCTTTCGGACTATTAAATTCGCTAAGCTGCTATTTCTTGTGAATGTCCTTCGTGTCTCTCGCTATGGGGCGCAACAAGTGTTTTCGTGTATCATTCATTAATCGTATCTCGCTAGACAAAGATGTCTATTACTTGGACCTTAAGTGAAAGTCCACTACAGACTCTCCGTTCTCTTCAAGGTGCCCCCACTGTCATTTACTGCTTAATCTTAATTAGATCTCTCTAGACTTATCCGTTCCTAGTAAGCTAGGATAATTGAAAACAATAGTGGCTTACCTATGTCTCTCTATCAATCTATCCATATCTATCATTTATCTATATCTCTACCTACCTATCTATATTTCTATCTCTATTTCTATCTCTCTATATCTATCTATATCTCTATTTATCTACCTATATCTCTATCTATTTATCTATATCTCTGTCTATCTATTTATCTATATCTATATCTATCTATTTATCTATATCTCTATCTTTTTCTATATCTTTTTCTATATTATATCTCTTTCCATATGTCTCTCTCTTTCTGTATCTCCCTCTATCTATATCTCTATCTATTTATCTATCTCTATTTATCTATCTCTATCTCTATTTATCATCTATATCTATCTCTATCTCTATTAATCTCTATCTATATATCTATCACTCTAAGTCTCTATCTATCTATATCTCTATATCTCTATCCATCCATCCATCCATCCATCCATCCATCTATATCTCTATCTATCTATCCATCTATATCTCTATTTATCTATCTATATCTCTATATCTATTTATATCTCTATCTATCCATCCATCTATATCTCTATCTATCCATCCTTCTATATCTATCTATCCATCCATCTATATCTCTATCTATTTATCTATCTATATCTCTATTTATCTATCTATCTCAATATCTATATTTATTTATATCTAGATAGAGATATAGACATATATAAATTTCCAATAAAATCGAATTGAAAGCAATCTAAAAATCGTTAGGTGAAGAAATTGCATTCACGTGTGTGTGTAGATATAATATAATATTTCGGGTATTTAGGTAATATGTTAGTAGAGCGAATATTATCATACAGCGAAATAGAATGATATGATAATTACAAAACCATTTAACATATTCCTGTTCTATATCCACGGTCCTTCCCGTACTAGAGTTACAGAAGTACGAGAAGTGATATATTAACTTCTATCGTGAGCACTTCGACTTTGACTCGCATACACTCCGTATTACAAGGCTGACATGGGTTTCGAGAGAGGCTATTTTTGAAACGAAAACCTTTAAAATTCGAATAATTCAGCCCCGGAGAATTAAATACAAGCCACGGTATTATTCTATAACGGCCTCCGCACCGATCAAGATAAAAAAAAAAAAAAAAAAAAAAAAAAACCCTTACATGATAGATGATATTAAGTAGTCATGCAACCCGCTTTATTAATACACTCCGGTATAAGGTTGAGTAGGCCGAAAAAGGGGAAAACTTCTTTCCCTTTTCCATTTCGTTCCAGTTCTCACAGGGGAAAAAAGTATCTTTCTTTTTTTCCCCCGGAAAAAAGGAACTCTGCACCTCGCGGAAGCTTTTTCCGGTAACTGCTCGCAGTGAACGATGGCTTCACGCGAATTCCATTTAACTAAGCTTCGATGTAATTAAGAAATGTAAACTGCAGATCTTTTAATGGTGGCAGCGAGTTCCCTCGAGGCGCTTGGACTTTTTCCAAGAGAGGTGCCGTTGGGCAAGTTGGGAGGTCAGAAAGAAATAGAACGGAATTGTAGTATTTGCGAAAAGCCATAACTGCCATCAAGTTGGGGGTGGAGGAATATAGAAGTGTTTTAAAGAACTATTCAAAGATGCCGGCGCTCTTTTTAATAGGTGGCCTTCTCGAGAAACAGCATGCTTTATTCGCTCTCGATAAACTAGAAGGCATTTCGAAGTAAAGGAACGTTCTCCAAAGACTAACTAGAAAAGGGGGGTGGGGGGTGCTGAGGCTTCATTCCTCAATTGAACTCAAGCCCTTTAAATTTTACTGTATATCCCCCTAAAGTTTACTGTGTAGCATTTAAACACTTAAATAAAACATGTTTACATTTAGGTTCATGAGCCGGGGTACCTGCTGTTCGAAGGCATCGATCTCATCACCTGAGGGTTTCCAGTTCGAGGCTCGATCTGGAACATTAATGAACATGGCCCAATATCCATGTTCATTAATGTTATAACATATCCTGTCCTTGTTTTAGGTGACACAATGAAGAATCGGGCGTTTCTTGAATAATGGATTGATTTACACCTCTGCTATATACATCATTTCTATATACATAAAAAACAATTTCCGATCACAGGTATGGGATTCGATACACGTAGGCCTGAGTAGAGACGTGCAATATCCAAGATCTGACTCTGCCGAAATGCTGGCTATCCGACGGAAGAAACAATTGGGTAGCTCACGCGAAAGTTCACTGAAATAATTAAGTAGAAAGTAATCTCAATTAGACTTGAAGAGTAGCGATCACAACTTGTTTTCTTCGATGAATATCAAAGCACAGTTAGTTCCTAAGGGAACTATGCAAGGAATCCTGAAGAGGATTATATTAAAAAGAAAATCCAAGGCACAAGGTATCGTTCTCAATCTCAGCAAGAGATATATTCCAAGGCAGGATTTTCGCTCAATAAAATTATCCGATGGAGAAATTGGTCAAGGCGACCTCCGAGTTAGTTGACTCTGGCTAACTCTCAAAAGAAAAGATCCAAAGGTGGGATTATAGCTAAAAACACTCTCCGGTAGAGACTGGTCAAAGTGACCTCCGAATTAGCTGGTTGCTAGCTAATTTCTTTAAAAAAAATCTCGTCTCTTTTTTAGGGGAGGGGCCTCTAAGAGAAGGGGCCTCACCCACAATTTCATCATTGGATCATCTGGCGATGATCTCACCTTCGAACAGCTGGATTGGTCTGGGTTAGACAATCACCGGACGCAAACCCGGGAGTCTACGGAATTTGGTGTCGGCTAGATCCAATGTCGGGCATTTCTTTGTGTTTCCGATGGTCATTTTTCTGGCTGTCAGTCTAGGCGCCCCGTCGTCTGGTCTGTTGTTCCGCAAGTGTAGGACACAAAATTCTAGACGTCGTGGTGCCGTGAAAGACAACGCATTTGTCTCCACATAAGCGAAGTTCATTGATGTGGACTCACCGCTAAATCACGCCGTTACAATGGGGGCATAGGCACTTAAAACAGGTTCGTGGTCGCAATGTCCTTCAAGTTCCTAAACGATCCCTCTGGAGGTGACATGCATGGCTGGGAGGGGTGGGGGTCCTACAGCTGACGATGACTTACTTTGTTGTCCTCGGGAGTAGTGTGACTTATAACGTAACTAGCTGCTTCGCACCCAGCCTTGGCGGGTCTTAGAAGCAAGAGATACAACTTGTGTTATACTGACCAACACTTGCATTGTATGGTGGCCAACAGAGAAAACAATAGCGGTGGAAAAAAAAAACTCACCACGAGTTTACTCGTGGCCGGTCGGCAACGTTCGGCCTTAAAAGCACGAGTTAACTCGTGACCGGTCAACAATGTGTTAACAATTTTAATTCTCATGGTTAGCGGCGCACATGTATTTGAATTTCAAGTACCGTTCGGGCGGTGTTCTTTGGCACGGGAGTTCGCGGGTTCGAATCTCGATATGGCATGGATGTTCGTAGCCGTTCGGAATCTTAACCCATTAACGGCCGGATAATTCTGATGAGAAAAAAACAGTTGTCCATTCAGAACCGAGGGGACAGAATCCCGAAAATTTTATTTCCTTCTATTGGTTGGGAGAAGTCTGAAGTTTTTACTAATTCACAATTCGATCTGACAGAAACTGCATATTTATTTAAAATCCAGAATGGCACGCTTATCGATATTATTGTAATACCACTCGAAACCCTTCGTTGCACACGTATCTGTGGCGCAGGGGTCGGCCCAACGAGCTTCAGTGCGAGAAGATCCAGGATCGAATCCCCGTACAGGTGACGTGGGAATTTTAATTGAATCTCGTAACATTTGTGACGACTGTACGCGTGGTGGTGTCGAGTATTTTTAAAATTTTTTCCTTACTTCTCCGTCGAAACGATCCAATTCGTAATTTAATTAAAAACATTTTACAATTTTTGGATCGATAGTTAAAATGGGACAACGTCTGTCGGTCATCTAATATACATACATATATATGAATACATATATACATCCTCTATATAACAATAATTTATATTATCTTAACACAAAAAATTTATATTATCTTAACACAAATTTTAAACGCAGTTTTTCAACACAAATTAAGATATTCCATGAGATATTCCATATTGTACATGCATACAATATGGATTAAGATATTCCATATTGTACATGCCGCGTATCATTAAAATAGTTGAATTAAAATATTTACTTTAACCCATTAACGCCCGGATATTTCTGATGACTCTATATTATTAAATACCTAACATAGGAGCTATTTTAGACACCCGGAAGTAAAACAAAATAGGAAATTTAAACACCTTGAAATGGGACATAGAGTCATCATGAGCGAGGAGGTGTCATTTTAAAACATAATAAGATGTCTTTAAAAAATGAAGGAAAACTTCGCGATAAGAGATTTATTGGCTATCCTATATGAGAAAAGTGCTGAAAAGAGACGACTTATGACAGATATGGCTATTCGCCACGATTTTGACCGGTCATAATACGTTTCTATTCTAAGCTCGAAAATCCTAAAATGCCGATCGAAATGACAAAATTATAGATAAGATCCTATTTGAAAGATTATTCATAAGATTAATATCTATTTCCATTAAAAACGAAGAATCGTTTCGAGAAAACAAAAACTCTATAAACCGTTTTTTGACTGTCCTCAAATGAGGACACTGGGCGTTAATGAGTTAATCAGTAAATCCCGGTCCTGGGGTAGGTCGTGAGCCCTCGTGTGGTAAAAATGAGACCCTAGAACTCCAAAGCAAAATAGTCGAGCACAGCTCCGTTATTTTTTCTTCACTTCACTTTACCTTGAGTTAAAAATTAAACGAGTTTCTCTCAACAATGACAGCCCTGGATGTTTTCAAGATCACGTGTTTAAAGTTTGGTTGTTTGAAGAAAACAACCGTTTCCCATTTTAATCTTCCGCGATTATGAGGCGAATCGTGAAGCTATCCAACCTTCTGTTTCCCCCCCCCCCCCCAAGCAATGCATCTTTTATCTGAGCCGCGCGTTTACGGCCCTGTTTTACACACGATCGGGGCATTGTGTTTTAGAGAACGGCTCTAATTCCATTACGGAAGCTGGCGCCGTTTTAAATATTTGATACTAACTTTTCCGAAGAGAACCCCAAAAAACTCACAGGTGTAAGCTAAAAGATTATTTTCTGCCTTGAGAGAGCGCTGCGAGAAAAAAACAGGGTCGATTCCCCGACATGTGATTGCGGTTAAGGTATGCGTGCGGTGCGGCATGCGTGTTCCATATCTGACCACGATTCACTTTTATTTAGTGAATTAGATTAGAAGAGAATTCTTTGATGAAGAAAGCTTTCCAAAACGTCTGGGTGAGTTTGTGGGCGAATATTAGAGACTTTATTGAATAAGAAGGAAAGAGAGAACAGTCTTCTACAGTTGAAAAGTACGCGACATCGCTTTGTAATACCATAAAGTGGCAATACCCCCATCCAACTGCACCCAAAAAAAGCGTTTGTTATCGGCGTGCTTTTTTTCCGCCTGTTTATGGGTAGAAATAATTTTACGTGATAGGTAAATGGTAGCTTAAATTAACCAACCACGTTCAAATAGCGATTTTCATGAAAAATATAAAACAATTTATGTGTTTATTTTATAGATCAGTCCTTTAACTTTGAAAACAGTTTTCGAGAGTCATTAGAAGTCATGATACAGCTCGTGATACAACCTTTGACAGTTTCATTTTTTTCCAGAAATCGGTCAAAAAAATGGCGCATTTTTTATTGCATTTTTAAAATTCATTTTACATTTTTAAGTAAAGATATGTTATTATAATTAACATTTCTAATATTTTTAAGCATTTATTACAACTTTTTTTCTTTGTATGAAAGCATCATAGAACTGAAGTTTACCTTTAGTCTCGTCGATATCCACGTTAATTTTTGGAATTCCAGCGAAAGCAAGTCTAGGAGGCAGATCCGAAGGATTATCACAATTAATATCAAAAAATTGTCTTGCTCGACCAATTCCATCTGTACTACTATCAGAGTCACTACTATCCAGGTCATGCAGTGAACTTTCGCTACTATCATTTACAGATAATTCAGTTTCTGATTCCGAGTCGCAGTTCGAATCGCAAGAAACGAGCTCCATACGCTCTGAATTATCCATTATTTAAAAGTAAAAATATATTATTGGACTCTTACATCAATAAAATGATCAGGCGGTATAACCAGAAAGCTATACACTGAAAGATAACAATTCGTCTTCTGATACAAAACATGCGAAAAAACCCGCGGTTTTAAACCAATCAAAGTAGAAAATACAATAAACTGCAAACTATCATTCACTGGACATCTATACGAATAATTGGTTACTAAAATTGGAAAAAATACGGCCGAAACAGTGCAAGCGAAATAGAAATCAGATTGCCCGTACGCCGTACGGCCAAATCAGTAAAGGCCCGAAAGCTGTGCTTGTACGGGCAAAACAGGGAAGGGGTTAATCATCGCCGGAAGTGCCGAAAAGATACCGGAACTGAGCAGTTAAAAGTCTTAACTTTGAGTGTTAGCATGAAAAACGTCGTCAATAGCGTATTATAGCTTCTAAATAAATAAATAAATAAATTACTGCAGCCTATTTCAGAATGTTTATCCAATTATAAAACACTTAATTTATCCAATAAAATTTATCCGGGTCTGCAACTTGAAGACATCTCGCTGTCTCGCAGTGAGAGAATTGTATTTTTGGCATGACGATGCTCGGTTAATCCTTTTTGATTTTAGGCAGGCTCCGAGGTTTTAAACATGACATTTTGTTTTACTCTAATATTTCATAAATCTTGTAAATAAAATTTATGTTGTCCGTCTAAGATTTTGGAGGAATTGTTTTAATTATACATCCCAGCGACGGTCTACGAGCATACCTGCCCCAGTAAAGTAGGTTTGGTTTGGTTTTGGAGTGCTACGGTCTACTTTTTGCAACACGATGGCTAATGAGACCGGGACCTACAGCTTAAAGCCTATTCCGAACGACTACGAACATCCATGCCACTGTGGGATTCGAAACCACGAACTCCGGTTCCGAAGGCCAGCACCCTAACCATTCGGCCATCGTCAGGCCTATAATGTATGGAAATCAACACGCGCGATAGCTTTTATTTACAGTGCTTGCAAGTTGAAAAAATATTTTAAGTAAAATGCATTTGAGGTTTTTATAGCTCCCTTAAAAGTTATGATCTTAAATGCAAACATTGTAGAGTTCTACAAGTTCTAATTTGAATATTTCTTAAGGTTTGTTTTAAATATTCAAAAATATTCATAATAATATCCATAGTTTTTATGTGCGTTATGGAACCCCTGTATATATAACTATTTATTCCAGAAAAAATAAGTGATTTCCAATTCTGTTAAATCTGTGATCCTTCTTCACGATAACAATATTTTGAACATTATACTATAATACTATACTGATTGCTTCAACTAGTTAGAGATAATTAGCTTTTCTATTTCATAATAACCCGACTGTCAATTCTGCAAATTAAAACATTTTACCGCATTTACGTATTAATCGAAAAGGATTGTGGGTATAGGCGACGCACTTACGGTAATTGACTTTCACGCACAGTACAACTTTTAACTAAATACTAAGTAATCGATATTTCGTAATCTCTGCTGTCATAATTACTTGAAGTCATGTTATAATTTTTTTTCTCCGATTAACAGCGCCGTGTAACGGTAACTGAAAATGCATAACATACGTTTAATAGAAAAAAAAAAGTTTGCTACTGCTATACTTTTCTCTTACCTCTAATATTCTGGAAAAAAAAAAGTTAAAATTCCTAATGTGGTTTTGGATCCTGGCCATAGAGTAATAACAATGATTTGTCTTGGGATAGCCCTTTTTTAAATTTTGCTTTAGTATTCTACTTTTGATTGACGTATCAGTAAAAAAAAAGCGGTACTGAGTAGGTAGTTTTCAGTTTTAAATAGCTGATTTCAGAAAAGCTGTTTATAAGTCAGTCGGTTTTTTCTCTCTTTCTCCTTATCTCTCTCTCTCTTCTCTCTCCCTCTCTTTCTTTTCCCTCCTTTTACTTCCCTCACTTTTTCTCCCTTTTCACTCCCCCTCCCATTTTCTCCCCCTCTTCTTTTCTCTTTCTTTCACTTTCACTCTCCCACTCTTTTTCGCTCCCTCTCTTTCTCTCTCTCTCTTTTTCTCGCTCTCTCTCTCTCTTTTTCTCGCTCGCTCTCTCTCTCTCTTTTTCTCGCTCTCTCTCTCTCTTTTTCTCGCTCTCTCTCTCTCTCTTTTTCTCGCTCGCTCTCTCTCTCTCTTTTTCTCGCTCGCTCTCTCTCTCTCTTTTTCTCGCTCGCTCTCTCTCTCTCTTTTTCTCGCTCGCTCTCTCTCTCTCTTTTTCTCTCTCTCTCTCTCTCTTTTTCTCGCTCTCTCTTCTCTCTCTTTTTCTCGCTCGTTCTCTCTCTTTTTCTCCCTCGCTCTTTCTCTCTCGCTCTCTCTCTCTTTTTCTCTCTCGCTCTCTCTCTCTCTTTCTCTCTCGCTCTCTCTCTCTCTCTTTTCTCACTTTCTTTTTCTTTTTCGCACTCTTTTTTTCTCACCCTCTTCTCACTCGCTCTGTGTGTGTGTGTGTGTGTGTGTGTGTGTGTGTGCGTGCGTGTGCATTCAGTAATCGCGAATAAGGATCTAAATCTGATCTCTAAATTGAATGAATGTTACATTAAAAGAAAATGCATCAAGAAATGTGACTTCTTTTACTGAAAGTCCTATTTCCTGGCACATATACGTGTATGACACACCTGTTGCTTCTTTACTTTTAGCAATCGAACATTTTTTTTCCTACCGTGAATTTCTATTTAACAGCTTCCAGCTATTTTTTTTCTTTCATTGGGTCAGGTGCCACTCTAACGACATCCCTATTTTTCAGCAACTCGAGGGTCCTGTTTTCTACCAAATGTATGATCAAAATAGATAGGGTTGTTTTAAGCAAGTTGAGATGAGAAATACGGATTATCTAATTCATAATTTTATTTTCTAATTTATAATTATAATCTGTCATTTACTAAGAGCCAATTTAGTAGACGTTTTAAACCTCTGGTTCCCAAACTTCGTATGCCCACAAACCCTTTGCATGGCAGAGATCGCACCAAGTGAAGCAACGACTTCTGTGGTTCCAAACATTTTTATTGATTTGAAATTCTTAATGTTTGGTTCTACGAATGTGACAAAGTAGAGAAATCGGCCATCGTTCGCCAACGTCTCTCCGAAGCAACCTACCACTTCGAATTTTTGATAGGGATTTCTACTTCGCCAGACTGAACTTAATTTTGTACTGATGAATACTAAGCAATTCTTGAATAGGTGAAAAACTTGGTGATCCATCGCAAATATGAACCCTGATTTGAAGGTATCTAGCTTTTTGAATTCAAAAATATTCATTAATATTACCTTTAAGGGGACATAATGCCTTTAAAGTAACTTTCAATGGACGATTTTTTATTTTCTGCCTTATCTTTTATTTTAGTTATCGTAAATACACGGATCTATAATTATTTTTTCTCTATTTTTTATATTGAATTTATTTTGTTTCTAAAGATAACTTTTATTTTCTTCATTGGCACGATAGCCTTGGCCCATCTCAAGAATTTTCTTCATCACCTCTCTTTCATTGGCTATGAACTTCCAATTAAAAACTCTTAAAGGGGGCAACACCCCTTTCTAGGGAGTCAACCCACCTAAGGTTGGGTCGGCCCCTAGTTCGTGTTGCAAAATCTCAAATTGTCAAATAACTTCTGTACTTGTGTTTGTAAGAGAACTAATCATAAACAACTGGAAATTGATAGTATATATATATATATATATATATATATATATATATAGATATATATATAAACATATATATATATACTCATATATATATTTACACATAATAATATATACACATAAATATACTACTACACATATATATAATATATACCATATACATATATATATACAGTATGTATATATATAATACATATGTAAAGTATATATATATACATACATATTATACATATATATAATATATAGAAATATATATACTAAAATTATGTGTGTGTATCTTTATATATAAAATTCTTCTGTTCGTCTGTTTGTTATCGAACTCCCTCTAAACAGCTGGACTGATTTTGATGAAATTTTGTGCACGTAATTAAGTTGATTCGAGAATGGTTTAGATTCATATCTGGATCCGATAGCAAATGTTTTTTTTTTTTTTAAATTAAAAATCAGGAATAGTGGTCTTATCGAGATCATTCTAATGCCGTTCGAAACCCTTCTATGCCGACGCATCTGTGGCGCAGTACAAGATGTCCCAGAATCGAATTCCCGTACAGGCGACGTGTGAATTTTAATTGAATCGAATGACGTTCGTGACGACTGTACGCGTGGTGGCGACGAGTATATTTAAAATATTTTTTTTCATCCAAACGGCCCAATTTATAATTTATTTAAAAACATTTTACTATTTTTGGATTGATAGCGTTCAAACGGGGCGACGTCTGTTGGGTCGTCTAGTAACGTTATATAAAAAGTGAAAACAGAGAGTTGGTTTTTCGGAAACGGAGGAAAAGTTTTTCTGATTGTGCGCAGGTTTACAATAACACAAAGAGTCGTTAATAATTTTTGCTTTATTGTTAGCAGTTATCGGATATAATTCTGGATCTATTTAATTCTTTTAAAAAAATTTCAAAAATATGACAACAGGGAATTGAACTTAAAAAATATAGAAATGATTAAAAACTATTTCAAATATTATAAATACTAAATTAAATGAGCAAACACGAAAAATCAGCTACAGTTTTTGTATAATATCGTGTGTCCACGTCTGTTTTTGTCGACTGCTGCCCCTCTCGCTTCTGTACCTACTCGCTTATTGTTACTGGAGCAGGTATCGTAGGTTCGCTAAAGCCTCTCTTGCCGGCAATTAATTACTGCAGCGACCATATACTGAACTATGCATTTATTATTTACAATTATTGAACATACGCTCACTGAACATTGTTAACCACAAACATGGCTGGAAAACCCCGAGTATAACCGAATAATTCCGAGCGGTTTTCATCCAACTCTCTCGGTTTCAGCTCTCCTCTACCACGAATGTTCGTTCTATCTCGTTCCAAACGGGCCTCTCTTCCTCTGCTGTTGGCGAGGGCCGGGGTGGAAACCCCCCTGGTCAGGCTTTCGCCTCCCTGGGAAAATGTCCGTCCTCTCTGCAGCTGACAGGATGGGGGTGGTATCCTCCCCCCCCCCCGGTGAACTTTCACCTCCCTGGAGTAGTAGCTTTTCTAACCTCTTTCGCTGAGTCCGTCTTCAACCGCCGTAAAAAAAAAAAAAAAAGCATGTGTCCATGTAACATAAACACGAGTCTTGACTCTAGTATTACAGTTTTATCGTAGGTATATAATTTGACTGTGAATATTTGAGATGAATATGTTCATAATTCTTAATTCGCAGATTATTACAGTAAATAGCCACACCATTTTCAGTACAATAAAATTTTCTGAGTTTCTTTTAAAAGCTGTGATATTAAATGCCAATATTGTATATATTTGTACAGGTTTTAATTTTCAAATGGGGTAGATTTTAGACGATTAAGAAATATCCCGAGATTTCTAAAGCTTAAAAATAAAGAAAAAAAAAAAAAAAGAATTTTGGATGGTATAAGGATAATAGACCCTCTTAAACGAGACACTAAACAAAACAAGCAGAAAACGTTCTCTAAATTTTACACATAATTCATCTTTTCTACGAATGGCGAAAGTTCGTTAAATACCTCGGCATTTACTTGAAAAGAAGAAAAAGAACTCTTTATTCAATTTGGAATAGCTGCAGTAAGAAACATTTCGCAAAAATGGTTTTCATATTTAAGAGACAAAGAGTTAATATTTATCGGAAATGTATTGCATTGTAAATATTATGGGAATGCGTTTGTTTTATGCTAAAGGGATTTGGAAGGAATCCAGCCGCTACTTCACTACTTCTTTTGCTTTTACACGTTTACGTTCGGCCCTTTAACTATCAACCCGCACTGCACTCTGGGAAGGATTTTGATTCATTTTTATCACGACAGTCGGATTCGTTTCGAGTTCCGGGAAGAAGGATTTATATTTTCTTCTAAGAACTTAATTGCTTCGCAAAATGACCCATAAAAATGGAAAGGAATTAAAGTTAAAATAATGTTCGGATTAAGGATTTAAAATTGATTATTTCGCCGATGTTTACAGAAATTAATTTTAGTTATTTTGAGGCACCGGAGAAAGCTTTGGGGTTCATTAAGTAAGCCATAAAACTATCTCCAAATTTATAAGCAAAACTATAAACTGTTCTCTTTCGAAGTTAAAGAGGCGGGAGATTTGGCAGCTGAAATTTTTAGCTTTAACGCAGTTTATAATTAAGGGATTAAGTTAAAAAAAATTTTTTTTTTGCCTTACAAAAGCTTTTGTTGAAAATAGAAGAGTTAAAATTGTTGCGTACACTTCCTTCCTTGAATATTGTCTTGATTCATATGATTATTGGAAGCAGTAAAAATTATCCTGCGCGTGCAATTAACGCATGCGCGTGACATTTTAAACAATTAAAAATATTAACTATTGAAAACAATTTAGAGCAAAATCTCAAAATGCGCAAAGTTTTCCCCCAAACATTATTAAGAAAGTATGCGCGTTTTAAATGCGCACATACGGTAACGAGTGGCTCCGTTTTCCTTCCGATCTAACAGTCATATTCGCTCATTAAGTTTCTTGTCCCTTGGGAAAAACACTGTCTCGCTCTAAGGTCCACCTCTGTTCTAGCGAAGTGTTTTTCTTATCATTTTCTTGTCTGCCTTTGAAAGTCTCTTGTTAGCAGCTCCTCGATAGATATTTAAGTTCTCGAAATTGTTCTTCTTTTCTATGGGGCCCGACTGCAATATTATTAATTACTGCTAGCTGATTAGGCTTCTCCTTGCCCAATAGCCAGGGCAACTAAAAAGAATAGGGGCTACTTAATTATGTCTGTTAGTTATAATATTTCTGGATTACATATATACATATGTGTGTGTTTGTATATATATATAAATAAAAGATATATATTAGATATATATATTTCATATATATGTATATATATATACACACACACACACACACATATATATATATATATATATATATATATATATGTATATATATATATACACATATATATATGTAATAAGACGGAACTTTACGATGGGTAGTTGCAGTCATAGCCCATAAAAATGGCACCGTTTTAGCTAACGACCTTTATTAAGATAACGTCGGTGGACGGGTTCCCACTTCATCATGGAGACAGGACAAACGGAGGGGTCAGCTATCATGAAATTATAAGTAAAAAGGCCCTTAACACCTGGGTCAGCATCTCGGTCAAAATCTGTGAGAAAAACCTAGAAAAATCTGCCTCCAATTAGCGTGCATCTCCTTTTTGTTTGAAAATTTCCAAATGGTCCGCTAGTGCCATGCAGAGTTACAATTGGTCAGACCCCTTCTCTGAGTACGTAAACGGTAGCATTTAGGTTAGGGGTTAAAAAGGGGAATGGAAAAGGACGTGGGTATATTTAGCCCCTCATTTAAGTCTTGTAAACCCCTGAGTATTTTCCTCCAACGTTATCTTAATAAAGGTCTTGAGCTAAAACGCTGTCATTTTTATGGGCCATGACTGCAACCCCCCATCGCGAAGTTCGTCTTATTACATATATATGTATATTTAAAAATTTTAAAAAATCTCATTTAAAATAAGAATTTACTTTTTAGAAAGTCTTTGTTCATTTTGAAAATGTTCTTTGCTTCTTAATTTTTTCCTACTAATTTTTGCCTCAATATTATTTAAAAGAATATATTTCGAACACATTTCGGTATTTCTCTGTCGATGGATTGAACAGGTAATTTATCGGAAATGTTTTTAATGTATGTACATTGAATTATCACGAAAAATTCAGACTGCGAGAATACTTAGCAGACAAAAAAAATGTAAGGTAAAACATCTTTAGAACGTTTAACAGTGAAGAGAATATAGAAAGCGCTTAATTAGACGTCGCCTTGGAGACGACGGCAAACGAAGAGAAAAATAAATGAATAACAGAAATTGACGAGAACGGGAAAAATTGATATAGAAAATCATTAATGGCATTTTAACAGGAATGAATTACAGAGTGGGTATTGCAGGAAAGAAAATGACTGTTTATATGTTTAAAAAAAATTGAATGATTTGAAGAATGTATATTTGAAAAGGACATATTAACCTACCGAAAGAATATTACAGTCGACTCCGGTTAATGGGATCGCGGTTCATGTTATCGATCGCTTATTGTTATCGAAATAACTGGGTCTCGATTTTCTCTATTCGTTTGTAAGGTTAAAATGATCTCTTTATGGGATCGTTGTTACATCGGTTCATGTTATCCGTTTTCGAACCTCATTTTAACTGACAAAGGAATATTCACAATGTATTCAGAAGGAACCCATTCTTTTCTTGGCCTTCGCTGTTGTTGGAATTTCCGAGAATTATCCCACTTCCATCTAGGGAAATAGGGAATGATCAAAGGAGTGGAGTATGACACATTCTTGGAATTTTTCAGAAATAAGCACACCCTGCTGGTGGTCAACGGTTGTCAGATAAGCAAAAATCAAAGCTTTTTTATCAGAACTGAGAAGGAACGTATTCGCAAATTATGCCTTGCTCGCTCACGTGCAGTTTGTCGATATGGAAGCCAGAAAGCGAAAGGATTGAACGTTAAAACAAAAGATCCAAATTTTAAATCGTTATGACAGGTAACCAGAAATAAGCCAGCTGCAGAGCAGTTCAACATTTCTCAGCCTCTGAATGGCATTGAAAGTGTCGAAACGTGGAGTACGACACCTCTCTGATGACTTAAAAAAAAAAAAAAAAAAACATTATGATTACGAACAATTAAACAATGAGTTTCTTAGAAAATATGGTAATGTCAACAATGGATCAATTTTTTTCTATTATGTATACAATTCTTATGTTTTAAAAGATAATACACAGTACATAAATATAAGGTGAGTTTTTCATTTTATTTTGAAATTTAATACATGGGAATTAAAGGGGAGGGATAAATTTATCTAATATTTCATATCGTTTATTGTTATCAATCGTTTATTGTTATCAAAATCACGGTATCCCAGACTGATTACACTAAGCTGAGTCCACCGAATTTTAAAACTTTTTGTGATTTTCTTATTGCTTTTTCAAACAAATGTAAGTTCGATTAAAAATTAAATATATAGTATCATATGCAAAAATAAACATATATTTATTTGGCTGTTAATGTTTTGCAGAAAATTAGTATTGTGAAATTAAACTAGATTTGTGAAAAATTTAACAACTCTATTAATTAGTTAAATCCCCGTACAAATTCAATTTTTTATTATTGCCTATTTTTTTTAACTATTTGAAGAAGTGAATTACAGGCTATTTTTATAGTTATACTTATTTTAGGATAATACAAGCTTAACATTTTGAAAATATGAATGTCATATTACAGGCTATCATAAAAGTGATAGATATTTTTTAAATGCAATTGAAAGTTGTTTCCAAAAGAAAATTCAGTTTACAGAAAACAAAAATTGATTGGTTATAAGTAATGAAAAAATTTAAGAATTTTTTCATGTTACATTTTACGAAGTCTGATACACATAAATCGCGAAAAAAATTACTTTTTTTTGTCCTTAAAAAAAAGTTTATCCTTTAATGTTTAGAAAAATACAACAGACTTTGTAAATAATCCAAATTACATGCTTCAGAGATAACTGCACGAAGATTTACTTTACATTTTGTGTTTTGAGAAAAACGGAATTCTAAGTCACTTAGCCTCTTACATGTAATACTTAACCTAGTGAAACTGAGTATGTTATACTATGAATAATGATGAATAATTAATGCTCTTATTATATTCAATGTACGAGGCATGTTTTTTTTAAGTAAGTACCGTTTTGCGATTCCGCCGCCGCAGCGCTACGGTCGGCGTTCCGCTCATGCGGGCTGGTTACCTACATCTCTTGTCTACGCACTGACGCCATTACAGTCTGATTCTTCATTGTATACGTTGTTTACCGAGTGTTTAAGATGTCTCCGACAATCATGAGTCCCGCCGATTGTGAAGTACAGGCTGTTATACGATTTCTTAGTGCTAAAGGCGTAAAACCGATCGATATTCATCGTGAGATCTGTGAAGTTTACGGATAAAACATTATGAGTGATGGAATGGTAAGGAAATGGGCGAGAGCATTTAAAGATGGCAGCACAAATGTGCATGATGAAGAACGGAGTGGGTATCATGTGGTTCATGTGGCTAATCGGACCAAAGATCTCATCAAATCTTTTAAATGGGAAACTCTATATCATCCTCCATACAGCCCTGATCTGGCACCCAGCGACTACCATTTGTTCCTGCACTTGAAGAAACACCTGGGTGCTCAGCGTCTTCAAGACGATAACGAAGTCAAAACATTTGTGATACAGTGGTTAACAAGTCAGGCGGCAGAATTTTATGAGGAGGGTATTCAAAAACTGGTGCCCTCAATATTCACGGAAATTATGTAGAAAAGTAGATTAAGGTACAGGCTTTCATGTAAAAATAAAATTATTGCGATATCTTTGCACGTCTTTTTTAATTCCAAAACGGTACATACTTAAAAAACATGCCTCGTATTTTTAGCCTAATTGACATTGTTATTATTATTAGATATGTTGACATTGATTCGTTTACATTGTACTTTAAATTTAAAGAGACCAATCTTTAAATGCCTATAACTTCCTTAAAATGAAAGTATTAAATGGCGGTTTACTGTATATAATACAGGGAACGACGTAATAAGCCGACCAAAGCATCTTGATAGTTTGGTTTTTATTTTTGCGGTCACGGTTATATAACATTAATTCATAATATTTACACTTATATACAAGGAACATTAATAATACAGTGTACGCTGCTTAATGGGATTCGTTTGGAACACCCCGATTTTGGTAACAATAAACGATATGCAAAATTAGATAAATCTCCCCCCCTTTAATTCATACGTACTAAATTTCAAAACAAAATGAAAACACACACCTTATATTTATGTACTGCATATTATCCTTTAAAACATAAGAATTGTGTAAATAATTTAAAAAAGTGGACAGTCTAGAAGTTTTTCTAAGAGGCTCTTTGATAAATGGTTCGTTATCATAATCAACCTGTCATAACGACATAAAAGTTTCGATCTTTTGTTTTAACGTTCAATCATTTCGCTTTCTGTCTTCCCTATCGACGAGCTGCACTTAAGACAGCAAGGCATCAAATGGGAATGCGCTCCTTCTCAGTTCCGATAAGAATGGGTTGCTTTCTGCTTGTCTGACTACCACTGACCACCGGCAGGGTGTGCGTATTTCTGAAACATTCCAGGAACGTGCCTTACTCCTCTGTCATTCCCCATTTCCCTAGGTGGAAGAAGAGAATTCTCGGTAATTCAAACAGCAGCGAAGGGGAGGAAAAGAATGGGTTCCTTCTGAATACACTGTGAATATTCCTTTGCCAGTTAAAATGAGGTTCGAAAACGGATAACATTAACCGATGTACCGATCCCATAAAGCGATCATTTTGACATACAAATGAATAGAGAAAATCGGGACCCAGTGATTTCGATAACAATAAGCGATACATAACATGAACCGTGATCCCATTAAGCGGAGACCACTGTATTTGCATCCAAAAAAACTCTTCGCTCAGAAGCGAACGTATCTCGAGAAAATCGTTCGATTTTTCTCCCTCAACGTGGGGTCCAGGGTCCGTCCGAGAGACAACCTACTCGGGCAAAGACTTTCCAGCTCCCCAACCTTTTCCCCCAACCCCCTAGCCTCTGCCCAGTTAGGTGCATACCTTCGCATTCAGTCCTCCCTTGAAAGAAGGGGGGGGGGGGGCTGATTTTTGAAATGCTACAAAAGACTCACCCAGCATTCTAAATTTTTCTTGCGACAATCCCATCATTTCGCTGCATCCTTCAGTTTGTAAAAGTTTTGGACTGTTTGTCACGGAGTTTCTGTGTTTTCTGTTAAGTTAGTTTGGTTTTGGAGCGCTACGGTCTACTTTTTGCAACACGAGGGCTGATGACACCGGGACCTACAGCTTAAAGCCGATTCCGAACGGCTACGAACATCCATGCCACTGTGGGATTCGAACCCACGAACTCCGGTTCCGACGGTCAGCACCCTAACCATTCGGCCATCGTTTTCTGCTAAGAGCAACTTGTTTTCTCAGTTTGACTCCCATTTGATGGAAAATTGGTCAAGTCTCATGTAATTTTCCAACACTTCTAAATTTGCAGATGCGTCAGTGGATTGACGAAGTATTCGGGTTTCATAACACTTTCACTTCGAATGCTTTCAGTTAAAATTTTATTAATGAAAATGATACATGCATTGACTTACTGCATAAACGTAAATTAGGCAAGCTATTGAACAGCAACATAAGCTAGAAGTGTCCCCCGCTGAACAGGTTTAAATATAGACATGCGGTAGGTAATTTACATGTGGTTTTTAGTCACGTAAAAAATCTGACTAAAAGTGAAACGCATCGGATGAAAATTAAGTAATGAGGTCATGTTGTAAGGAAGAAATATATATATATTTAATTTCCTAACGCTTTGGCTCCCAGCATTTTACTCGATCCTGTATTTCGTACTCATTGAAAATCGCCTCTGGCAAGGCTATACAAAAACTAAACTTATTAAATAAAAAAAAATTCTTGTCTTTAAATTAAAGCATGTGTACTCATTGATATAACTTAATGTAATTTGTTGTGTATTACCCCTTCCTGTACTTGTTGATCCTTGTGGAATTATCTTTATTCAGTTTTGTTAATCACGTTACTAAATTCTCAGTCCTCATGATCGTTGTAAAACTAGACCAGTGGTGCGCAAACTTTTTTCGACTGCGACATCTTTTGCGGAGAGAGAAATTTTGGCGACCCCTAGAGATAAACGTTCACAAATACGATGTATATTTCGCGCATGTCTTTCGTTTCATCGAATAAAAACATCATCCTATTTGACTCATATTAATTTGATTTATAATTTTAAGAAAATACTTTGTGTATAACACAAAAATCAGTAAATTGCCCTTTAATGATATGTATGTGGCTGCAAGTTTCTAATTATTTCATCGATGTTTGGATGTATGCTTCTAATTGCAATTCGCATATCATCTTCAGGGTTTACACGCGAGCGGTATTTAGTTTTTATTGAAACTAGTTTTCTAAATCCAGTTTCACATAAATACGTTGATGCAAATGGTATTAACACTCTGATGGCATTCTTGCATAAAACGGGATATTGTTTTTCCACGGATAGCCAAAATTTTTGGCAAGGCTGAGTCTTAAATTGATTTCGAAGAGTATAATCACTAATTAGATCTATCAATTGTTCTTTCTCACTAATTTGAAGAGTTGAACTGCATATGTCAAAGGAAAATGGATCACGAATCCAACCAAGATCGTTTTCAGGAAAATCCTCGAATCTTCTCGAAAATTTTTTCTTTCACTTTTCAGTGACGGCGTTTCACTCTTTATATGTACACTGTATGGTATGCAGCATGCAGGGATAATGCATTTCATAAAAATTTGGCGACCCCTTGTTTGCGCACCACTGCAGTAGACCCAAGACGCGTGGTTGTGTGACATGGACATCTGCATTTTTTAGGCGGCCGAAGACGGTTTCATCGAGAGAGGGTGGAAAAGCTACTACCCCAGGGAGGTGAAAGTTCACCAGGAGGCCCACCCTCGCCAGCTGCAGTGGGGAAGAGGGACATTTTCCTAGGGAGGCGAAAGCCTGACCAAGGGGGGGATTCCACCCCGGCCATCGCCAACAGCAGAGGAGATGCCCGCTCAGAACAGAGGAGAACGGACATGAGTAAATTCTGTAATTAGTAAATTATTAATAATCTTGCAATAAAACAGTCATTTATTATCAAATATGTAATAATTATTGTAACATTAAATGAATATTTTGAGAAATAGGAAAAAAAATGAGATCACGGAAAAACTTTCTTATATAATTAATAATGCCCTAATCTATTTGGAGGTTATTTTTCGGAAAGAATCAAAAAATGTTCTTTTTTCTAAGGTAAATTTCGCTAAATAGAGAAATTGCTGAAACAGAATTTCGACAGCCCGTGTAAAAAGTTTATTAGTAAATTAATAATATTGTAATACAATAGTAAATTGTTAATAAATGTAATAGTTGTTAATGCCTATTTTTTTTATAAATAAAAATATTTAACAATTGTACGGAAATGTTAAGGGGCAAGAAATTTTTGACTCTGGAAAAGGAAAATTTATGTTAACTTGTAGATGCGCTATTTTACACGAATTCTTTCGTTTTAAAATTCTCCTGAAAAAGCATACATGAGAGTGAGTGTATTCACTAGAATGGAAATATACAGTTATGATGTATAACGCCGAATCCCTATTCTTTCTGGCAGGTGGCGCGGAACAAGTGAGGTAATCTCCCATACACCTGCTAGATTCATAAATAAAAAGGTTTTTTTCCTTCGCGCACTTAACAATGGCACCGCATTTATATATATAAATATATACCCTACTTTTATTTTAGTCCTACCTCCTATGCGGATAGGTTTTGGGAAAATAATCAACTAAATCGATAATGGATCTTATCAACGACACAAAGTGTCTTTTTTTTTTTCTTTTTATCTAATGGTTCAGTTCTCGGATAGATCGTCGGTGCTTTGGAAATTTTTCTGAAGGATTAGCGATTAACCTCACGGTTCTAGGTCGTAGCTAAGGGGAAGGGACGGAAACTCCTGAATACGCTTATACGAAGTACTCCTTCCACGGTGAAGTGCTGGCTTTAGATACCAGAGTTCGTGGGTTCGGGTTCTAGGTCGTAGCTAAGGGGAAGGGACGGAAACTCCTGAATACGCTTATACGAAGTACTCCTTCCACGGTGAAGTGCTGGCTTTAGATACCAGAGTTCGTGGGTTCGAATCCCACAGTGGCGTAGATGTTCTTAACCGTTCGGAATCGGGTTTAAGCTGTAGGTCCCGGTCTCATTAGCCTTCGTGTTTCAAAAAGTAGACCGTAGCGCTCCAAACCAAACCAAACCTCCACGAGGTCAAAGCACCTCCGTAAAAAAATGTCGAAAAGCCCCGAATTGTAAAATTCTAGGCTTTTTATTCCTAGGGGTCAGTGACGGCCCCGCCAACCGTTTTTCGGTCAGTTACGATTCCAGTTACCTGAGAACTTCAGCTAAGGTTATAGCTAGTTTTTAGTAGAATTCTCATTCAATAGCTGTCCCGATTCCGGACTTCTCCATGCAATCCCCCTGGATCCTTACCGCAACCGATCAGGGGTTTGACGCCTATTCAACCGAACTGTCGACATCCCAGACATGACGTTACCGCGCCATTGTAGCTGATTCGGAACAGGAAGAGTTTAGATCAGCTGATTTCGGTTCTTCACAACATATAGCCTTCTAAAAATGTGTCATGCATAAAGATTTTTTTTATTACGAAATATCTAAAAAAAAACTTTGAACTTAAATTTATATGTATTTAAAAAAAATTAAAAATTCACCAGTGAAAAAAAACATATTTTGGGAAAGATACAAGAAAATTTAGGTTTAACCGGATGAAAGTTATAGTGTATACAACCTGTAAAAATTTCGTGAAAAATGTTAAAAACTTTTGGAGATAACATGTTTGTTACACGAAAAAAAATAAAAAAAAAAAGTTTGAAAAAAATCGAGTTAAAGTTCGCAAGTCAAATAATTTGTTTACAGTCCACAGCTGACACGTTCTTATTCATAACTTCTATCCATATTCAAAATTCTTTACGCAGATTGTTTTAAAGTGTTCAGAACTGAATTCCTTTTCATATATATATATATATATATATATATATATATATATATATATATATATATATATATATATATATATATATATATATATATATATATATATATATATATATATATATATATATATATATATATATATATATATATATATTTATAACTTTTGTCCATTCGACAGTCGTAAGACCACTTAAATCTGCTTCTGGAAGTAGTTTCATGCAAAACAAAAAAGTACGAGTGAACAGAAAATCGAGAAACTATGTACATGGGTGACGTTCAATTAGAAAATAATTTGGTTACAGTAACAAAGCGAGTGAAGATAGATCGAATCGAAATCAACCGATATTTATTTCGGGTTTTCCGTGCGACCCAAATACCGGTTTAATTTTGGTTCGAAGCCCTGATATTGACTACTTTTCTTCTTTCTACTCCTCCTCAAGTTAGCATTCTATCACCTCTCCGCTTCATTCTTCCTTTCTGATATCTGGTTAAACTTCCTCCTTTTATTTTTACTTAATTAATTTGTGTATATTGCCGAATAAAGAATCTTAGTCAACGAGATCATTGTCCGAATGGTCAAAGCGCGCGATCCAGACCCGAAGATTGTGGGTTCGATGCTTGCCATGGCGATTGATCCAAAGTACGGATTTTTAATTTAAAAATGTTATTTATGGTTTCCTTATGTTCTCGAACATTCTAGATATTTCTTTAATGTGTAAATTAGTTATTTCTCGAATATTCTGTTCGGGTATAAAAGCTGATACCCTGTAGCTGTAGGCAACGGCTCGATCTTGTAAAGTTGCGAATTGCTACTTAGCTTCAATAAATTCTTCTGTGTTGTTAAACGGTGTATTCATTCGAATCTTCGTGACAATATTTTATATACATAAAAAAATTAAAAACTATAAAACCCCCCAAAAATTATTAAAAATTTTATAAAAAATTGATGCTTGCATCTACACAAAAACTCCTCTACCCTTTTTAAACTTTCTACTCTCTAATAATAACTTTATTACTTTACCTCTAAAGATATAAAGTAATAAAGTGTCACACTTCAGAGAGTAAAGTGTAGAGTGAAATTAGGGAACGATTCTTCTGAAGTTTTCTATACTGAAAGAGGATTGCGACCTATCATGCCTTTTATTCAATCTAGCCTTAAAAAAGGCCATCAGAGCATCTGGTTCCACAACTGGAGAAACCATTTACTAGAAGACTTTACAAACCTTGGAATTTGCTGACGACATTACCTTGGTTGCTAGATCGAGAAATTATATTATAGAAGATTTTAATTGATTAGAAGCTGAGGCTAGTAAACTAGGCTAAAAAATAAACGAAGATAAAACAAAATTTATGGAAACATCCGAGAGTAAAGTCATTTAAAGTGGGAGGCTACACCTTTGAAATAGTTTCACAGTTCAAATATCTTGGAACAACCGTCACCACTAATAATGGCTTGAACGTAGAGATAAACAACAGGATAGCCGCGTCCAATAAATGCTATCGTGGCCTTAAAAACCAATTAAGATCTCGATTTATAAGTTTAAAAACGAAAGTTAATATCTATAAAACTCTACTTCGACCTATTCCGTTCTATGGAAGTGAATGCTGGGCAAAAACCAAATGGCACGAAAATAAATTGCCGACTTTTGAACGGAAAATCTTAAGAAAAATATTGGGTGCAGTTCAAGAGAAAAATTTTTGGAGATCTTCATTCAATTTTGAAATTTATAAAAAATATAAGCAACCTGATGTTGTTCAAGTCGTAAAAATCAATAGACTGCGATGGCTCGGACACCTATTCCGACTCGATGACATAAAACAGCTCACTTTCACTCATCCCGTGGGGCAGAGGAAGACCCCCCATGAGGTGGCTTGACTCAGTAGAGAGGGACTGTCAAAGGGGGAAACTGGGGGAGTCTTGCAGCAGATAGGAACGGCCGGAAAAAACTGCTTGGAACAGCTTTGGCCTGTAACAGGCTGTAGCAGTGTTGCCAACCTTCAAAGGCAAAATTATGGATTCTAGGTCCTAAAATTATGGTATTGGCTTATAAATTATCGTACATTTTTGTAATAGTTAAAAATAGTGCTAATAGATGGTGCTTGTACGATATATTTTTTTCTCGATATACATTTCTCCCCCCCCCACTTTTCTTGTTTTTTTGGGTGGGGCAAAAAAATATGTAAATATTTTAATATGATTCATTAAATATTTTTCTATCATCCCGTATTTTACTTTAAATGAAACACCAGACATGTGATTTTTCTTTACTGATCTAAGCATAAAATTGTGTGTGTGTGTGTGTATATATATACACATTTTTTAAAAATGTTATAATTCATTATTTACTGTGGTTTTTTTTAAATATGAAATATTCAGTAATAAAACCGATTATTTAATAATTGGTTTAATTACTAAAAATACCATATTTAAGTGAAAACTGCAATAGAACAAGTAAAATGCAAAATTACTTTTAATTATCCCTAATTATGTAATCATTAAAGAAATATCTCCAGTATAATTGTGAATATTCAGTAATTTTGCATTTAACAATTTTATGTTTTAGACTAATTTAAATAATTTGAAATAGCTAACAGATAAAAACGCTGGACATAACAATTTTTAAAATTCTTTATTTTATATTCGTTTAAAAAAATATCAAATATTAGTACCTAGGTCATATTATATTTCACAAATATACATTTTTTTTTTATAATTGACACTTTCCTTTCTTTTATTACACAGTACATATGGGCTTTCTCAACCTCTGTGTCAGGATCATTTACTTTCATTTAATGAAGAAGCACCTCAAAACATGCTCCTTAAACTGCTCTAAAATCTACAACAATAATTATTTGATGGGGAAAAGTGATAAAAAAATTAGACATTCTCTATTTTTGGTTGTTGATCTTTATAGCAGTTACAGTTAAGTTACCAGTTCTTTTAATTCTCCATTAGTCTAATGTTGTTTTATCGTACAAATCAGAAAATTATCGTACAGTTTTTCAGAATTATGTCACATAATTTTGAGATTATTTTTCATCGTACAGGGTCCTAAGTTATCGTACATATACGATAATTATCGTATGGTTGGCAACACTGGGCTGTAGTGCTTTAAAGGAAGGAAGGGCTTTATCTCTGTACTATTTTTATTTGCCAAATTGTTATTCCTTTCATGCAGTGGCGTGCGGTCCATATGTGCAGGGTGTGCACTGCACATCCTAGCAAAATTGAGAGACAATAATTTTCTGCCCCTATGTCTACCTATCTTTATATGGTATATAATATATATTTATAATATATTCAAATATTATGTTGGTTTGCTTGCAGTGCGTGCGGTACTAGGGGCTGCACCACGTAGCGCACAAACGAACATAGGAAGTTCTAATGTGTACGCACTGCGCACTAAATTGAAAATCACTCTTTATATGTATGGGCTACTGAAGAAGAACAGCATACTATGGCACTGAGGCAAGTGCAGCTATTTTTCCGCACTCGGCATTCAGAATGATCCGAAGGTACGGTTTATTAAGCGTTGTATTAGAGCGGGGACTTTTATTTTTTAACTGATTAACTGGCCATACGATTTTGCAGACGGTTGATGTTCAAATTTATATATTGTAAGATTTTGTTTTCATGGAAATATAAAAGAAGTATTTCATCAATATAAAGTGAAATGTTTTAGTGTGGTAAATTAATTTCGGTGATGTATTACATTTATTGAAATAATTAGCTGAAAAACAATGTTGTTTTGTTTCAAAGAAACGAATTTTAACAGAACAGTCCAAATTTTACCATTCATCGTGTCTTACAGACATGATATAAATTATATTATGTAATACCATATCCCTGGTTTTGTTTTTAAAAATTGTCGAGATGTTTTTCGCAGAATATAGGATTTTCAAATGTTAAAAATAATTAATAAATATATTTTAATTCACTGACCGAATAAGAAACAGTTCACTCTATTGTGTCAACGTGCAGCGAAATCCTCTGCACGTGGAGTAGACGTTCGGTTTGTCGGCACCCATGAGCATCCGGATGAGGCACCGCAGCGGCGGGCGCCATGTGGTGCTACATTTGCTGATCACTTAAGTTTTTCGTGGAAGCCCGAAGCGTTGCTTTTTCGACGATGATATGACAACATACAACAAAAGACACGATTTTTGCTTCAGTGCTAGTAGAATTCTCATAAGTTTAGCTCTTTTTATAGTTATAACTCGACTACACGTAGGTAAATATTTAATTTATTGTAATCTTTAAATCTATATTCATAATAAATAACCCGTTTCAGAATGGAGATGTCTCAATAATTAAAGATTTATTGGAAAATCCATGTTATCTGCACACCCTGCACGAAAACCTACAGCACGCCACTGCTTTCATGTAATTTTAATTTTAAATATTGTGTATATCCCTAAATGAACTGACAAATCCTGATGCTCACCCTGAACGATCTAAATCACGCTCACGGCGGGGGATGCAGCTTCGAGCTAAGGAACCCCGAACAAACTACTGCTGATAGATTTTTTTAAAAATATAAAATAATATAATGGGTGTTCGCTAAATAAAAAATATATCAGTAGTGGTCCTAGAAGTTCTAAAGTTTGTCTAGACAAGCGTCTCAACTATTTAGGAAGTCGAACAGCACTGATCGCGTCAATCAAAGATTGTTTTGGCAACATCAAAATATTCTACCGTCATGCTACTGTGCAGTCATCGCTGTGTCACCCGAAACCAGCTTGGCGGCCAAGGTCGAGAGAGAGAAAGGGAAATTCCCCTTCCCATCTGAAGTGTCTGGCTTCTGAACACTTGCCTCTCGACGGGGACGTGGCTGATGGGCGGTGAACTTGTCTGGGGCCGTAGTGGGCAGTGGGGCGATGTGAATGTTTCCACTTTCAAAATTTTGAAAATAGATAAATTTATTACATTTATTATATCTAACTAGCCTATAGCCCGTCCTATGACGGGATCAGTAACATTTTTAATTTTCCAGAATTGTTAAGTACCCTATAAGGCAGGTAAAGAATGGTTCCTTTTCTGGCTGAGAACTAACTGGTACACGCTCAATTATTTGTTTATCTCCATACTCCTCTAAAGTCTCACATACTGTGAAGGCAGTTTAGAATCGCGTTGAATTCATTGAGAAAGATAATTCAAAGTTTTCCTAGCTAAGTTAAAATGACCGTTAAGTTCTTCCCAATTTTTTTTTTTGCCGCAATTAATGGTAACAAAGGAATGAAACGATCATTTCCGCTACACCCTGGAGGTAGATACAATTTATTGTTAATACCGGTGATGAAATTTTCAAGGCAACCAAAAATAATCGATGATTCAATTTATAATGATCACATATGTACCTAATCTATTATTTAAGCAAATTAAAAAAGAAAATTATTGACGTCCTATCTAAGTGCAATGATAAAACGTATGAAAACAATTCAGACGATATTTAAATAATTTAAAATAAGAAATGATTAAATGAGATAATTAAAGGAACGACGTCATAATGCTAGGAAAAAAATGTTATTTTTATCTATTATGGGATAAATTGATAAATTGAATCGCCTACTCCTAACCGGGGAAAATAGGGTTTGAAGTAAGGGCATTAAAGGATAGAAAAAGGGTTAAGGGGGGTAATTCGACCGTTGATAACCCTAACTCAACAAAAATCCAATATGGATGCCTCTATTATTTCCAGGTCCAACCGCTTCATCGCATTCGAGGACAGACGGACAGATAACTTAGAGTATTATTATATAGGGGATTCACACTATTTTTACTAGTAATAAAATAAACTTAAGCGAAGGTACTAGAAACGGTCATTTTCATCTATGTTCTCATGTGCAGGGCCCAGGGTCTGGTAGTCTTTCCGTCTCCCCCCTCTCCCCTCCTTTCAAGGCAATATATATATATATGTATATAATTATATATTATATATATAATATATATACATATTATATATTTATATTATATATATATATATATGTATATAATTATATATTATATATATAATATATATACATATTATATATTTATATTATATATATATTATAAT
>CM063500.1:120723476-120725976 GCA_032207245.1 Pardosa pseudoannulata | reverse complement strand
ATATAGGATATTTATCTATCAAATATTTTAAAAAAGTTTTTGTTCATAAAGTGCTTTCTCACTATATTTACTACGGGAACTAGAGAAAATGTTTCTAAAAATCGTCTTTAAATTATCTAGTTTTTGTTTATATATTAAGTGGCAAATAAGAATGAAACATTTATTATTTCTAAGTAAACAAAGTAACCAAATCAAACATGATAGTGCCATAGAAAAAGGTATTCATACCAAAAAAGAAAAAAAAAATCTAACATGATCAAAAAAAGGAAAATCGCAATTAAACTACATCGGATGTATAACTTTTTGTTGTAGGCATGTTTCAGAAAGGAATAAAGATCCAAAACTTTCTAAACAGAGTTAATGCAGGGGCTGCAGTAAAAAAATTGTAATAAATGCGATAGGTTTAAAAGCAGTGACAGTGTACTCACCGGGCACAGCAAAGAGAAAAGTTGCAAAAAATCCAAGAATCGCGTTCATTTTAGAATTCCCACTGCTCATCACCTCATATCCATGCGTCCGCAGCCTTTCTAACGAAATCGCCGGAATTTGTTTGGCACTTTGAATTCAAACCAAATTCCACTCGAGGGTCCTAGTGCTGCCCTCTGTCGACGACCTCGAGAAATGGAACTGAGAAAATTTCTATTGCTTGGACGCTTTTCTGCTCCTACCAGGGGCGGATCATCGCCATAGAACACAGGTTTCCAATTATAAAAGTTCGATTACTCTATTGGAAACTTTACACCAATTGTAGTCCGCAATTTTGTAATTTGCCAAATTTTGTAAAATTCTACAATTTCGACACAGGTACGAGTATGAAATAACCTGTATAATTTTATTAAAAAGAATAGTTTATAACAGGCATGCCCAACCCGCGGCCCATTTAAAAACGTTTTACGGCCCAATCGAAGTTTTCAACTGTCTATATAGTTTTAGTCATTTTAACCTCACCAGCTTTAGTCATTTTAACCCCACTTTAACTAATAGTCCTCACCAGCGGGCCTAAACCCTGTGATTTCCATTTGGAAAATTTGTACATATTCCATTCTAGTCAAGAATAAACGTTGTTATTATTTCTAAGCTGTACGTCGTGTCATAATCACTTTGACACCCACACGCTACCAGAGGATCCCGTGACGTTACTGTTTTTTTTGTGTGTTTGTTTGTTTGTGTTTGTTTGTTTTCTACAAAATAAAGTTTTAGACATTTTAGTGTGGGAAAAAAAAGTTATGGAAAATATTACATTTAATAGCCCTCAGACTATTAAGAATATTTAAATGAAATTTTTTTATTTTTCCCCTTAACATATCTTTTTTCATTTTCAACCTTAACATATCTTTGTTTTTCACCTTTAGATTTTCTTTTTTCCTTTCAATAATCATAAATACATGCCATTTTCTGCGTTTAAAGGTAATGCGTTTGTTTCCTTTAAACAGTCAGAAATTTCTGTGTTATAAATGACAATTCTGCAGCTATTGGTTCGTCTCAAATATAAAAAGAAACAGGAGAAGTAGGAAATAAAAATAGAACAATAGCTTCTTTAGAGGTTAATAAAAAAAAGTAGATCGCTTTTATTATTGTACAATTGCATAAAACAGGAAAATTAAGAATAAAGAAAGAAAACAAAACCTTACGCCATCGTAAACGATTGAATTTTAATGACATTCACTGAACAATGTGAATTTGTTTGAAATAGTGTTGACAAAATAACAAGAAGGAAAGAAAACTAACTAAAGACCAGTGGCGTGCGGTCCATATGTGCAGGGTGTGCACTGCACACCCTAGCAAAATTATGAGAGACAATAATTTTCTGCACCTATGTCTACCTATCTTTATATGGTATATAATAAATATTATTTATAATATATAATCAAATATTATGTTGATTTGCTTGCTTGTATTCTCGAAGTGCGTGCGGTACTAGGTGCTGCACCACGTAGCGCGTTCAAAAGCAAACAAGCATAGGAAGTTTGATGTATACGCACTGCGCACTAATAGAAAATCACACTTTATATGTATGAGCTACTGGAGAAGCACAGCATACTATGGCGCTGAGGCAAGTGCAGCTATTTTTACTGCACTTTGCACTCAGAATCACCCGAAGGTACGGTTTATTAAGCGTTGGACTACAACGGGGACTGAAGCGATTTTGGTTTTTTAACTGATTCACTGGCCATACGATTTTGCAGACGGTTCATGTTTAAATATATATATTGTAAGATTTTGTTTTCGTGGAAATGTAAAAGAAGTATTTCATCAATATAAAGTGAAATGTTTAAGTGCGGTAAAGTAATTTCGGTGATGTATTCTATTTATAGAAATAATTCGCTGAAAAACAATTTTGTTTTGTTAGACAAAAAGAAACGAATTCTAACAGAACAGTCCCAATTTTACCATTCATTGTGTCTTACAGACAGTATATAAGTTATATCTGTAACTCCCTATCCCTGGTTTTGTTTTTAAAAATTGTGAAAATGTTTTTCTCAGAATATATGATTTCCCA
>CM063500.1:120683476-120718476 GCA_032207245.1 Pardosa pseudoannulata | reverse complement strand
AGGGAACTCCATTTTAATCATTCTCATCGAGGAGCCCCAGAAAGTATTGATGTTAAAGGGTACTACTGTGAATACTCCTAAAGTGTGGTAATTTCTACTTTAGGATACCACATTTCTAAACAATCATTTGGGGACAACCAGCGCGATGTTCCCGAATCATTTGGGGACAATAAGCAATATTGATGAGGACATAGCACGGTGACACAAGTACACCCATATACTTTAAAACTGGACGTACTATAATTTAAAATCGATTCGAAAAACTTTTTATTTAAGTATTGGGAGACTTGAAATATTTATTGAAACTTAATTCAGTTCTGTTTAATTAAAAAAGGAAATCATTTTAACCTGTTTTTTATTTCATACTCGCTTAAATTTTTTATAATAAAAATAAAAATTGCTGATTTATACTTTTTACCTTATAATACAGTGGGCTTAATGTAATCAGTTTGGGACACCGTGATTTCGATAACAATAAACGATATACAAAATTAACCCCCCCCCCTTTAATTCACACGTACTAAATTTCAAAATAAAATGAAAAACTTCACCTTATATTTATGTACTGTATATTATCATTTAAAACATTAGAATTGTATACATAATGTCATTGATTGTCTACGAAGCTCATTGATAAATTGTTCACAATCATATTATTTTTAAAAGTCATTGAGTATTGTACTCCCTGTTTCAAGACATGTAGCCAATTTTACGATGCTGGTTTTTCGGTGTCTTTCTGTTCGCCTCGAATTCTCTTGTAAACAATATTTTCGCGTGTCTTCCGTCGCTGGAACAGACCATTTGTTGCAACAGAATATTTTCTTCCCATTTAAGCAGCTAACCTTTCTGTTTTTTGTTGTATAAGGGGTGCGTTGACTGGAGCTTCACGTTCTCGAACATTTTTAAACCAAACCCTTTTCAACTTGCTCATTTTTACCAGCTCTAATTCCTATGCAATATTTTTTCATTTTGTTTATCTCTTCTTGTAAGTTCTTCACGATTTTTCAACATTTTGTACAATAGAGGCTGAGAAATGTTTAAGTGCGTTGCAGCATTGCGCTGATTCATTTATGGTAACCAGTCATAACGATTTAAAATTTGGATCTTTTGTTTTAATGTTAAATCATTTCGCTTTCTGGCTTCCCTATCGATAAGCTGCATGTAAACAAGCAGGGCATAAAATGGGAATACGTTCCTTTTCAGTTCAGAATAGAATTTTTTCGCCTTCTGTTTATCTGACAACTATTGACCATCAGCAAAGTGTGCGTATTTCTGAACGATTCCAGGAACGTGTATAACCCACTCCTTTGTTCATTCCCCCCATCCCTAGATGGAAGAGAAGAATTCTCGTCAAATTCGAACAACAGCGAAGGGAAAGAAAAGAATGGTTTCCTTCTGAATAGGTTGTGACTATTCCTTTGTCAGTTAAAATGAGGTTCGAAAACGGATATCATGAACCGATGTAAAGATCCCATTATTTTAACATACAAATGAATAGAGAAAATCGGAACCAAGTGATTTCGATAAGGTTATAATATTGGCGATTATAATATTGTTATCATTAAGCGATGGATCACATGAACCTTCGATCACATTAAGCGGACTCCACTGTATATAAAATAAAGTTGCTTAAATATATAGTTTTTAACGAACAAAACCGCATTCATTTAAAATATATTTTGTCATTAATACAGACAAAATAGCAGCAATATATTATCCATATCTCCCATTTTCGTCGAGTGATTCCTATTTTGGGAACAGAGAGCTAAACTTGGGGAATGTCCATAAAAGTCCAGGACGTAGGATCAAATCAATTTAAGCAGCACCGTTTTGTCGTATCTGAAAATACTCTAGTACCCTGTCGTCGGGAAGCTTAAAGTATTTTGCACTAGTTCGAGAAAAGGTCTTAACCTCTTAAGGATATATATATATTACATAAAGATATATATATATATACATAAAGAGATACAGATATATATATATATATATATATTTCTATAAGATATATATATATATATATATATAAAGAAAATTCGAATCTCTTGGGAGTAAAAAAAAAAAAATTCGAGATAAACAGGTTTCGAGATACGCAGGTTTTATGAAAATAGACTAAGAAAATTTCTTTACACAATACAAAAGATTGAAAATTTGCAGTACTTTCAGTTTTATTTACATACCTTACAGAAAGTAATCCATTAGGAGTTTTTGATGCAAAACTTTTTTAGACTGGACAGTTTTTTGTAGTTTTAACACAGTGGCAAACAATTTGATCAATATTTTCTTGGGATTCAAGAAAAATTCTTAGTGTTTCAATGGCTTTTTCTGTTTTTTTTTCGTAACAACTTTTTCTACATCGATGTTATCCTCTTTGCCATGATGCTCTTCATTCTCAGAAGTTCCACGAACGTTTTCTAAAATTTCGGAATCAGTTAATAATGTTCCGCTTGTTACCACTGATTCATCTACTTCTATAAAGTCTTTAAATGAAGTTTCAGCATTCAGTTTCTGTCTGATAATCATCCATTCCTTCGGGTTTTCATCAGTTTCCTCGGCCGGTTGGTTGCTCTTCGGTTTCCTTCTATTGCCCCCTCCTCAACCCCCATCCCTTATTATTCCAGAGCAGAGAACCCGTTTTTAGTACAATTCCCACCCAGTCCCTGACCAAATAACCCCCCTAGAAAGAAAACTAGAAGTGTATTTCCGGGAAATGGGAACTTGTGCGGTTGTCAACGCAATAAGGCTCTAAACTGGAATGTTGTGTTTCTTACGAAAATTCGAGATAGACAGGTTTAGGAAAAAATAATTTGAGATAGGATTGGAAAATAAGTTAAATTTTTATTGAAAATGTAGGAATGTTGGAAAAAATTCGACATAGACAGGTTTGACTGTATATGTATATACGATATATATTATATATTAAGATTGTGTGCGGTGAATTAATTTTTCGTTGCCCTGTGCAAATATACTCGCTATGCGATATATACGAAGAAAAATTGTGTGTATGTACTACACACACACACACAACACACACACACACACACACACACACACATATATATATGTTTTTGTAATATATATCTATGTTCATGCACATTTATGACTATGCATGTGCATATATATTTGTGTGTATATATATATATATATATATATATATATATATATATATATATATATATAATATATATATAATCACGTCGAAAATTGGTCGGCGGTTACAAATAATCAAGCCTTTATTGCATTTACTTGCCCGGGCTTACTGGGCAAGGAAAAGCATAAGCAGCTAGACTAAATGAAACGTCGTAGTTGGTACCTATTGGAGAGAACGGTCATTCCAAGAAGAACTTCAATTTTATTTTAGTTAAGAGAACCACATGTGTTTCACAGTCAAAAGCAAAAGATAGAATGAACACCGTAACACGTGCCGGAACAGGGTTGGACCCCCCAGAGCGAGACGGAGACGAAATATTTCCCAGAGAGAGGAGATTAGCAGACGTTATTAACAAGAAAAGTTCGTTGAAAAGTGACCCGGGGACAGCTGGCAAATAGGGAGAGTGGACAGAGAAAGCTTGGGGAAATGGGTTGGAAGAATTGGAAGTCGATGACACAGTTTTAATTACGATATTTTGTGGCTGGAAAAATAGGCTTTAGGGAATTTTTAACGGGAGAATTTTTAAGAGATATTAAAGTGAATAATTGATATATACACACATACACATATATGTAATACATCAAAATTATTTCACTGTAATATTTCCTTAAAAACCTCCTCTCTCCCATTCTAATTCCGTAAAATCTATTTTCCCATCTTCTAAATGTCTTAATCAGACGAGTGTCCTCAACTTAAATTTCTTTCAATACATTTCCCAAAGCTTTCTGTCCAGTAGATGTCAATTTTCTGTCTATTCTACACGCTTTCCAGCTGTCGCCGGCCAATGGCACCGTTTTTCTCCTGACCTAACGGTTAAATTCGTTGACTAAGTTTCTTGTCCCTTGGGGAAATTCTATCTGTCTTCGCTCTCGGGTACACGTGTTTCTTCGAGCAAAGTGTTTTTCGTGTCTTTCTCTTGTCCTTGACTGGTAAAGATCTCATTTTTAGCAGATAATGAATAAAGTTTAAGTTTCGCTACGAATTGTCTGTTCTTTTTACCAAAATGGCTCGTAGGGTACTCAGCTTTAAATGAGCTGGAAAAAGTATAGCAGAGGACTACGTACAGAGTAAATATCTTTATTAGAAACACAAAATATTACAGTTATGTTGATGAAAGGTGAAAACGATGCTATCTACAGATGAAATGATGATCATTACAGGAATTAGCTTCCTAATCGTTCGGAAAGAAAAAAAGGGGGGGGGAGGACGACACTCTCAGTCACTCTCCCGACGCAAATCAGCCGATTAGTTCACAGGAGACTTGATCGGTCAAAAAAATCCACGCTGGGCAATGAACTCCGGTCTTTTTATCCGGTCGTCTGACCGCAAATGTCCATCTCAGCTGATCGGACATCTGGTCGACGACGTGGTGAAGAATCGCTTTGTAGAACTCTAGCCGGACAGGCTTAAGCCCGGTTCCAAGGGGAGTTTGCAGCCATCGGGAGCAATCTCTCAGATCATTCATCGATGTCTCCGGACAAACCTTTGGAGAACAAGCTAGGAAAGTATTGCTGCTTCCCTTACAATGTCTGTCGTGTGAGACTCTTTCTTTGGGATGCCATTGAAACGAACACTTCGCCAGCATCCTAATGAATTTCTCAGACAGAATGATTGAGATGGTCCTCGGTGTTAACAATCCTCTATTTTGCTTCGCGAAACAACGTCCTTTCACTAGGTAAAGATGAGCTCAGTTCATAAAAAACCTCCTCTCTCCCATTCTAATTCCGTAAAATCTATTTTCCCATCTTCTAAATGTCTTAATCAGACGAGTGTCCTCAACTTAAATTTCTTTCAATACATTTCCCAAAGCTTTCTGTCCAGTAGATGTCAATTTTCTGTCTATTCTACACGCTTTCCAGCTGTCGCCGGCCAATGGCACCGTTTTTCTCCTGACCTAACGGTTAAATTCGTTGACTAAGTTTCTTGTCCCTTGGGGAAATTCTATCTGTCTTCGCTCTCGGGTACACCTTTTTTCTTGCGAAGTGTTTTTCGTGTCTTTCTCTTGTCCTTGACTGGTAAAGATCTCATTTTTAGCAGATAATGAATAAAGTTTAAGTTTCGCTACGAATTGTCTGTTCTTTTTACCAAAATGGCTCGTAGGGTACTCAGCTTTAAATGAGCTGGAAAAAGTATAGCAGAGGACTACGTACAGAGTAAATATCTTTATTAGAAACACAAAATATTACAGTTATGTTGATGAAAGGTGAAAACGATGCTATCTACAGATGAAATGATGATCATTACAGGAATTAGCTTCCTAATCGTTCGGAAAGAAAAAAAGGGGGGGGGAGGACGACACTCTCAGTCACTCTCCCGACGCAAATCAGCCGATTAGTTCACAGGAGACTTGATCGGTCAAAAAAATCCACGCTGGGCAATGAACTCCGGTCTTTTTATCCGGTCGTCTGACCGCAAATGTCCATCTCAGCTGATCGGACATCTGGTCGACGACGTGGTGAAGAATCGCTTTGTAGAACTCTAGCCGGACAGATGTAAGGCCGGTTCCAAGGGGAGTTTGCAGCCATCGGGAGCAATCTCTCAGATCATTCATCGATGTCTCCGGCCAAACCTTTGGAGAACAAGCTAGGAAAGTATTGCTGCTTCCCTTACAATGTCTGTCGTGTGAGATTCTTTCTTCGGGATGCCATTGAAACGAACACTGCGACCACTTCTCCAGCATCCTAATGAATTTCTCAGACCGAGTGATTGAGATGGATCTCGGTGTTAACAATCCTCTATTTTGCACGAAACAACGTCCTTTCACTGGGTAAAGATGAGCTCAGGTCAAGTGCTCACAAAAGGCACGTTCGCTATTTCTACCTTACGCCGGTTTTTCTCACGGTAGTAGATAAGTCTGTATCTGTGTGTGTGTGTGTGTGTGTATGTGTGTGTATAAAATGCATGTATTAGGTAATTTACCCCATTACAAAGGGAAGTGTATTCCCACTGACTTAGGTGGCCGAATGAGAAAACAACTTATTTTGGAAAAGACGAATGGAGTTTATTATAACACCAACTCCCGAAGGCTTATGAGTGAAAAACCTGTACGTCACAATTTATTGGTGCGTGAATCAGCCATTCAGGGTTAATAGCGGTTAGTCACGTGGTGACGCGTAGGAAGCGAAATGAATTATATAAAGCATTCTATAAGAAGTACTGATGGAAGCAGGAATTGCATGTTTTGCAGCTGTCCAAATGGGTAGGGAGAACAAAAAACAGTCACCCTGTTTTGCCAGAAAAGCATAAAACCGCCCCAAAATTATTTTAAGATAGATTTAATTACGTTGGTTAGTTTTTTAGTTTAAAAATATCATTACACACGCACCCATTTGTTATCTATCAGATAAGACTGTAATAATGTAGGATCAAATCTTATTTTAAATTCGCAAGACTCGATGCCAATAATATTTCGGTTTGCGATCGACTGCGTAGAATATTTAATTAAAATAATCCCTTCGTCCATATAAATGAGTGAAATCTGCTGACATATCGAACATAAATAAATATTTATTTTTACTTCCTAATTTCTAGACTGAAGGTATAAAATAAACTGTTGAAAATCCATTTACTTTTTTTGAAATCACCGGGGAATCGTCTAAGCGATATTTAATAAGGGAAAATTATTTTCGACACATATATTTTCTTAAGCGTGGGAACCACAGCAAATGCAATTTAAATTTCATTTTTTTACTTCTAATTTTTTTTTCAGTTTTTTAAATATCATTTCGGCTAAATATAAATATCTTAAATATGAGTTATTGTGGATTTTTGGAAATTAAAAAAATGAGTATGAAACATATTTGAACGCTAGTGATTGCAATTTTCTAGGATGTCGTTGATGGAAGTTAGAATGACATCTGGACGTACTTCTTAAAAGGTCAGGGAAACAAACTGAAGTTAAAAAATTGTAAGGGATTTAGAACATTTTTTCCTCATATATATATTTATACGGGTATGTTAATGTACGTAATCAGTTGTTCAAATTTTTGGAATCTCAATTTTTTCTAATACAGCTGACGCAGAAGACCCCCGCTCTTGGCCCGGATGGCGATCTTGGACGATGGTTCGCTGGTTGCATCCACACATTGGTCCACTCGATGAGCCGACCGCGTAGAAGCGCCCATAGAGTATGTTGCTCATTTTGTAAGCGCATCTGTCTTTAATGTTTAGAGAAACACCGCTTCCTCTGCCAAGGCTATTTTATCGTCTGCCATCGTCGACCGCGACAAGCCATACCACCTCCACAAGGTGGTAATGGCTTGCAGTGGACCATAGAGTGGAGGGGGCCTTGAGAATGAGAGCACCTATGATAGCCATGGTCTCCTTTATGGATTCAGACAATTTGATTTTCTAGATAAAACAGTCTAAAAAAACTTCTTAGTGTTCATTTTAATAAATTCTGTACCATTTCAGGAGATATTAGTAAATTCCAAGCTTTCAATAGAGAAGTTACATTGGTGTCACTTCTCTGTTGGAGGCTATTTAGAACCACTTGGATTTCTTGGGAATTCCATTATAATTTTCGCTAAAATCTTTGCATCTGAACAGCTCTCTCTTCTATTCTGTAATATTTTTCTAAGAAATGTTTTGTTGTCAATCATCATCTTCAATTTCTACATCATTTCCGTTGTGACTTACTGGAGTAAAGGTAGGTGAGTCCGTCAAGAATTCAGGCTGAACATCTCTTTAATCTTGATTAAATGATGTATTCATGGGAATAATCTTATACATCTCTGTACAGGATTCAGTAAATTCAATTACTTCTGAGATCTCTTGCTGAGATAAAAGTTAAAGATACACAACACGTGGGTACAGTGAGGCTAGTAATTCTCGAACACAGGAACAGTTCGCTAATTACTGCCGGTACGGGACTCTGACACTATAATCTACCGGTCTGATGATCCGAACAGTCGACTTCTACACTGAAGCCCGAAGCTCTCAGAGTACGTATCTCGCTGGATATCGTTGAGAATCAAAGGATGCAAGACGATCCAGAAATGAGAGTAAGTCTCAGCGATCTACTTCAAAGCCCGAAGTAAAAAAAATTATTAAAGGTAACTAGAATGAGACTCCGAAGTCGAAGTTCTTAGCAGAAAGAAGAAACCCTGGCGGACTCTGAAGAAAAGGAAGCTCCGGCAATTCGGAGAGACGAGTGGACTCTTCTCGAGCTCCTCCAAAAAAAACCCTCCTCTTTATCTTATATAGGAGTCCCGATTGCCCCTCGCGTGATTGTTCTGGAACCAGGGTGACGCAATTTTACGGTCAACGGATCAGCTGACGCATTTCCAGATGTGGCCAAAATTCTTTAAGTTAAGCGATCAATCATCCTAAATCCATTTGCGGCACCGTTAACTTGGCCCATATGTGGACCCCATCGTCACTCGATTTATAATTATTGTCAGAGTCTTTTGACGGCAATAGACATCATAAAGACGTAGATACATTGGCTCCGGCGTACTGACAGTTTTTAATTTATTTCCGCTTAAGCGACTGCCTCTGTTTTGTTGACGGAAACCGGGTACGCAAACGACTTTATTGGGACCGCGCGTTTCTACCCACCGCTAACAATAATTGTCCGCTGCGAAAGGTCACCTTCCGTTTTTTCGTTCGGGTCATGTAACGGATTGTTACACCGTTGAAAAATCATGATTACTGTTATATTCCACATCAGCTGGTTCACCCCCATCTTTATTTAACATTCTTCGTCCGAAGAAACTGCAGCCAGTAAATTTTATAGATTCATTTTCTCAATATAACTACGGTAACGCGCCATAACAAGAAAATAATTTACAAACGGGCAACCCAGAACTGTAACACAAATACGAACCAGGCGGGTAACACACAGCAGCTCTTCCGAAACGTATATTAAAAGAATTTTCCCCAATGACCTTCCCCTCCAAGGTTATGACCTTTAAGTCAGCTAAATGGGGAATCATCCACTTTCGAAGAAAAGGGGTGGAGGTTTAAATGAACCGAGGGGAATGGGTATATCATACCCTGCGCCTGTAGTATTTTCGTTTTAATATCGAATGTTTGTCGATTGGTTATTTTGCGAAAGTACTTGTTAGAGAGAGATTGAGTGTGCATTGGAAGAAATTGGGGTTGGCAAGGGTGGCAAAAGTCGAAAAAGATCTACGGTTCAAGGAGATCAAAAGATCTACAGTTCTCTAGCTTAAGCTGTAAGGATTGATTGTTATTTAGAGTGTGTCGCTTGAATTGCAACCTCCCTTCGAAAAGAAAGCAATGCACTCCGTATGCCCACTGTGAAGACTCGCCTTTGTTCAGAGCACTCGCCAAATCAGCTGACCGGAAATCCCACCTGAGTCTGTGATGTTGACAGTTGGATTGAATAGGCGTTACGCATCTGATCAGTCACGTTAATCAATCCTTGAGAATTCCGGAATCTAGCGAATAAGAATTCAACTAAAAGAACTAGGTGTAACCTTAGCTGAAGTTCTCAGGTAACTGGAACCGCAACTGACCAAAAATAGAAACGGTTGGCGGGACCGTCACTGACCGCGAGGTATAAAAAGCCTAGAATTTTGAAACTCGGGGCTTTTCGACATTTTTTTACGTAGGTGCTTTGACCTCGTGGAAGCTTCCTAGACTTTTGACCGGAGCCAGCTTTTTAGCGATTGCGTTCGGGAGACTCGTCAAGTCCGCTCCCATAAGGAACGGCAGGGTCTCGGACACCGAACGGGGGATAGATTGGGTTGCATTGCACCCTGGAAGAGCCTCCCCATTGGTGAGATTGATTTAATCTTTTATTTTCCCGACTGTGATCGTCGTGGGCATTCAGTGCCAGCCGAAAATCCTCTCCATTTCGACTTGTTTTGGGGAGAATTAGAATCCCGTTGTATATATAACCGTATTTACTCCAGAAAGAACAAAAGTAATTTCCAATTTTATCGTCACTCGAGAACACTGAAGTCGTCACACCACCTCTGAAGTCGTCTGTGGAAGTTCTGCTGTGTGTGTTTTATTTTAAAAGTATGACAACGACACAGCTCTAGATCATCTGCATATTGAGTTGGAGTTGTTATCTGGAGGAAAAGACGATATTTCGCTTGTGTTCTAATTCCACTTCGAGAGGTAACCCCTTGGTCCGTCTGTGTAATGCATCTAGTTGTTCTGTGTAGCTCATTTCAATGTTAATAGTTGCCTCTTTTACTGAATGATTTCATCTGCTGTTTCTGTTGATCTTGTTACATGTCCTAAATTATTCTAATAAAGATGATTTTTACTACAGTATAGTTTTCATTCACAATTGTACTAGAAGCATCCAGAAATTAAGTTTCCCTATTTAAAAGCAAAAAAGAACTCGCACTTTCATGGACATATTTATTGGCAACACTTACAGCCATGTTTCAGCTATTCTTCAACATAGGCCACCACCAGAACGGAGACACTTATTATCGTATTGTGGGATCCACTTTTGTATCCCTCTGTCGTAGAACTCTTCTGCCTGTGAACGGAACCAGCCTTCCCGTCCCAGAACACCGTGCACATCCCTTTCCCTACCGACGGCGTCTGTTCGAATTGGGTCCTGACCGAAGATCCATTATGATGGCAATGCATTGACTGCTGCTCGGTTTCCGGGGTAAAATAATTATAAAATTAAAGTGCGAAATTCGAGTCTCATTGCTCGTGTCGATCCTGTCTAGGAGTTCGTCGCCGTCGTCGTGATACCGTATCAGAAATATCAGTGCTGCTCCTAAGCGTTAAATTTTGTGTCCGGGTGACAGTTTGGGTTCATAGACCTGACAGAGCTGACGATGAATTTCAGTTGGCATTTAGTTGGCTTTGTGCATTCGAGATCGCCGACCGAACCTTGCAGGCGGCGAGAGAAGGAATTAGAGTTTCCATTTCTGACCACTGTTACAACGCTACCAGCAGGAGTCGGGATCTGTCCAGCTAGCATATCATTGATACGCCATAGATCTGTTACGCATGCGCAATTGTCACGGCTGTTTACGTTTACTTTAAACGGGAAAACATCGGGAGACTTACTTTCTGGATGCGCCTCGTATTATGGCATATTGGACGAGCATTTAAAAAATAAAAACAAAAACGCAATCTCACAACACAGTACATGCAAAACTATAAACTTGGTCTGTTGAGAAACTTATATACTGCAATAGAGCAATTTGTCGTAACATCACGAACTACTATAATGCCCTTCCCATTCATTTTCCTGTTTACAACAGCCAATAGACAAACAATAAACTGCCCTTCCGTTTGAAACTAAATCAGAATTGTTATAAGTTGAAATATGCCCTACTGCGTGAAATCGCCTTATACTAGTGTCGTAGAGGCCGAATGGTTAGGGTGCTCCCCTGCGGAACCGGAGTTCGTGGGTTCGAATCTCACTATGGCATGGATGTTCGTAGCCGTTCGGAATCGGCTTTAAGCGGTAGGTCCCGGTCTCATGACCCTCGTGTTGCAAAAAGTAGACCGTAGCACCCAAAAAACCTAACCTAGCGTTGTAGAATCAGAAAAGATAGTGGGTAGAACCGATGAAACAAATGGTGCAAGCCACCTCCGCTGATGCCCTTTTTTTTCTTTTTCCTCTACCCTGGTCTCCTGCTATAATTGCTCTCAGGGCACAAAATTCACTCCCCCTCGTGGGGGATTGGAGGTGGCAAACCCAGCCAGGTTCGAAGCAAGATAGGACGCTGGAATCGTTTTAGGTCTTTTTGCTGGTCAGTCTCTCTATATGTCTACAATCTGAGGAATTTATTGATGTGACTTTGTTATAACTTGTTGTGACTTTATACTTATTGAATGTGCCCCAGTCTTCTAAGAATAACTGTAAAATTATAAGGCACTTTGACAAGTTATAAAAAAAGACTATATAAAAAGAAATAATACGAAAAAACCCTCCTCCTTAAACCTGCTGATGCGTCCCTTTTTTATTCCATCCCAAACCAGGAAAGCGGGGTATTCTAGGAAATTCTCTGCCCTGACAAGAATTGAAAAGAATTCGCTACACAGAGCACTCTAAAATATAATGGAATGAGGCCACGTCGAATTCTTTACATAATTCATGCGAATAAGACAATTAAAATGGCTGAAGAGAGCAATTCATATAATCGAAGCCGTTGATAATCGATTTCGAGAAGTTTCAGGAAGCAAAAATTTTTCCCTGCGCTGGCTCCCCGCCAACCGGTTTGTTAAGCGATTTGTTCGCCTTTCGAATCGAATAACCATTTCATCGGAGTATCGATTATTACCGTCTATTTAAAACTCCTAATGCATGTTCGTAATTGGTGTATAGGGGGAATTCATAATCGCAGTTTTCTTTCCTGTCGGAATTGTGTTATCTGCCAATGTGTATTACTCTGTTACGAGAGCCTTAAAACAATATTTCCTTAAAACTTAAAAATCTCTGATTTTCAATGTTTTCTGGAGGAAAGATCGGAGTATTGGGAAATGATAGCAATAATAATTTTAAATGAATGACATACGTATTTACCGAAGTTCTGATACATTATGTGGAGGAGTTATAACAGTGCTGTGGTGTAGTACATTGCTGTTGTTATTTCAAAGCCATTAATAACCCAAGTTTACTTTATATCGTCTTTAATTATAGTAAAATGCCACTGATCTATATTACAACATTGAAATATAGAACAAAAGACAAGGAAATATGCTAGAAAAATATTTTTAAAAAATTAAAAATTAAAAGAGGAATTCCACGTGGTACGCCTGAAAAAAATTGCCAATGTCCAAGAGAACGCTGCATTCTTTTCCTTCCTTCTTTCTACTCAGGTAACTCTATACTTTTTCCATTATCCTGTGCTGATGCGTTCGTTGTTCCACTGTCCTGTGCACAATGCGTCCTTTCCCGGCTCTGCCCAGAAGGACCGGGACTTCAAAGATGGTCTTGAATCTCCTCCTGGAGACCCATCACAACTCTCCTAAACTTGGTGAAGTTTAAGTGCAATCGTTTTCACTGGCCACACTACACGCTTCCTGGAATCGCGAAAAAATACTTGGGCATTCAACCCACAATCTGTGAATGCGGCGAGCAAATCAGTTTCGCAAACCTCATGTCAAACATAGCTGCACACTCACAATCAGTTTAATGAAATAAACCATCCTGTTTTCTTGAAGTTTGACGCTCAACTCCCTGTTTAACAAAATGCAAGAAAATGCAAGAAATCAAATTGCCTTGGAATCTATCCGAACTAATTGGAGTCACTAGAGCCTCGAATATCGGAAATCCCGCTTAAGAGAAACTGTATATTACGTGTACTAGTACGTTTTCTGACGATTGATACTTAAACCTCCGAGTAGAACACATCGAGGAAAAAAAATTCTCTAAAAATACACTAAAGGTTTACTGTGCCAGTGGCCAAAGCGTTCTATGATTTTTCCTTCACCCTTTGGCCGAACGATGGCCGAATGCTCTTCGGTACCGGAGTTCGCGGGTTCAAATCTCGCTGATGGCATGGATATTCGTAGCCTTTCGGAATCACCTTTAAGCAATAGGTCCCGGTCTCATTAGCCCCCGTGAGCAAAAACAGTAGACCGTAGCCCTCCAAACCAAACCAAACCTTCACCCTTAGAATGGAATGGAATATGGGAAACCCACACTTTACTTCCGGTTATAAATAGATATGTAAATAGACATTATAGATTGTTAATTTTTAATACACATAAAGCTCGACAAGTCTCGAAGATCATCCCATAAGAAATAATGGATTCTAAAAGTATAAATAAAAATATTTTTTAACAGAATGATTTATATTTTTTTACGAAAGTTATCCAAGATATTTAAGGGGTGCAATTAGAGATACATCTGTTACCGCAGACGAAATACTTCGAAATAGAGACTTACAAATCCATGAAAAGCTATCAGCATCTTTGTGCCTCAGGGGTGCATCCCTCAATAAATGTCAGTCAAAGAGGGGTGCAGTTCCTAAACAATCGACCGGACCCTTCTACTGCAAAACTTCATGGGGGAAAGCACTGGCAGAAATGTACATTACATCCATTTTCGGAGCATTTTTGGAGGTCGAAAACTGTACGTTTTGAGGACATCATCGGTTTGGCGGAATTGTACATGCGAACCGCTTAGAGGGTTAATCGCGGGTCAAGTACGGGTTAGTGTAACAACAGGGTTTGTTTATGGGTACAAAAATAAAGGTATATACAGGGAAACGAAGCCGAATGTTCTTGTCTACTACATAGATTCTGGAAAAATTGAGACAAATAATTTAATATATTTTAGAGAAAATTGTTACTACTGGGAAGAAAAAAAAGCCGCAAAAACAATGCCGTGTGTGTGACGTGAAAATAGTGCGGAGTGAAACATCTTACGTATGGAAGTTTTGCCGTTTATCTCTTCATAGTTGAAAATTCTTTGGACGTTACCACACTGTAAAACGTTATTAGTTTTAGGATTGCTCTTTTAATTTTTTTTTATAATCTGAAAACGTTTATATATACCACAATTCGAAAAAATGAAAACTATATACTACTATTTCTATTTGATTTTTCATATTTGCGGTGCTATTATAAATTTATCCACTAAAAATTATATATTTTGTTTACAAAAATCTGATGGTTGTTATTTATATATTTCTATTTAAATATTTATTTATATATTTCAATATAAAATATGAAAAGTTGGTGTTTGATTAGGAAATGACGTCTATACTAGTATATTTTGAAATTTTCTAGGATGTTGTTGATACCAGGTATAATGACACCGGGACTATTTCTAAACACACTGTATGAGGGTCACGTGCTAGTACGTTTTCTGACGATGGATACTTGAGCGCGGGTCACGTACTAGTGCGGGTTAGTGTAACAACATGGTTTGTTTGTGAGTACAAAAATAACGGTATAGACAGGAAAACGAAGCCGAATGTTCTTGTCTACTACATAGATTCTGGAAAAATTGAGACAAAAACTAGTTTTTACATCAGTTTAAATTTAAAATTAACATTTTATTTATTCTTGCGAAAATATTATATATATATATATATATATATATATATATATATGCGCATATTTATATATATATATATATATATTTGTATTTTTATTTGTTTATTTGTCTATTTCTATATTTGTTTATATATTTCAATATAAAATACGAAAAGTGGGTTAAAAAATGAAATAATTTTCGATCTATTGAGATTGAACTGAATAACTAAATTTTGACGCACCAAACGCCCGCTCTCGGTACAGTTCCGCTGCGAAATGGACCAGCAATGGGTTAAAAATATATTTTTAGTAGAATTTTATAACTATAGGTAATAAATTAACCCCTTCCAGGTTCATTTTATTTCGGGATTATGGGTTAAAAAATGTCAATTTTTTATGCTTATTTTCATACATACATAGATTTTAAAACACAATAGCATCATTCGCATACAAAATTTCCTAAAAATGAATGTAAAAAATTCAATTTAAATAAATGAGTAATTTACCTGTATAGTTGGCTTTCTGTGAGTCAGAAATCACTAGACTTTGGAGTCAATTCGCACTAACTATAAATATAAAGCTTAAAATACCTAGCTTTTATCTTGAATTAAATTTTATTTATATACTTTGCATTTGCATAAATGATTATGAAATTATTAATCAAAATTTGATCGTATATGATACAATCGAAAACACGGTACTGCACAGAGTCCAACATCGCAGTCTAGTAGCCAGAAAAGTAAACAAAAGCATTCGAAACCATAAAAAGCACATGTGAAATAATTCGGGAAAGACTGGATGCACAGTGTAAAATTTCACAGTGCCCGAGCTACACTCGGGATGAGTCAGTGTGGTACATTTCCTGCCCGAGTTCAGCTCGGGAAAAACCGGAAAGGGGTTAAATAATGAAAGATGCATTTTCAAAAATAACTCAAATCGCAAGAAAATATTACATCTAAGATTGTTGATATTCACTTTTTTCAATTACCCAGCTATTGTTTGTTTTTCTTTAATGAACATGATTAATTAATTTGAAAATAGTGCAGATTCCTTTTGGAATCCAAACTTTTAAAGGGCCGACAGAGAATTACTAAGACTAGTAACCAGGAAAGTACTAGGAACTCTAAACTGGAAAACGGAGAACAAAAATCAGTAGTTTGATATGCAAATATAAATTATCAGAGAAAAAAAAAAATGTAATCTACCCAAAAGCCGTTCGGGCAAAGTTTTTAAGTGATGAAAGTTTCCTACAATCATGGATGAGAACATTTTTTTTTTTTTAAATCTGTCCAGAAGCTGCATCCGATGAGTTCGCCTGGTGTAAAAGGATTACAGAACAAGAAAGATGTTCTTTTTTTCTTTAACACGTTGGCTGCCAACTTCTTAGTAAGTCGTGTATTCTGACTGCTCACCTTGTATACCAAGTATCACCGTTCTTAAAGATGTTTTCTTCGCGGTTTTTACTTGTATACTATTTCGTCATACAGCCAGTCACAGGAAAACTCATACATTATACGAATATTAGAAATCTCAATATTAGAAAAACTTTCTTTCTTTTCTACAAAGAACGGTAGTTCTTTATTAGCAATTTGCCATACAATCCGCTGATTTGCATTGACTGTAGAACATATTTCAGACAAACGTGCCAAAAATGGAAAAAAAAAATTCTCCTTAATTTTCTTCGTTATCATTATCAAAATGTTAGAAATAGATTTTTATTGAAAACAAAATTTTAAAAAGAAATAACAGCCCTTGACGACTTAAATGTTCTTGAGTGAAGAAGTAGCGTGAAAAAGGATAACAGAATCGGAAATCCCTTTTATTTTCCGGAGTAAATACTGGTTATATACAACGGATTCTAATCTCCCAAAACAATTCGAAATGGAGAGGATTGTTGCTTGCATACAGTTACCACGACTATCACAGGCGGAAAAAAGATTCAATAATCTCACAAAATGGGAAGGTTCTTCCAGGGTGCAATGCAAACCCAATCTATCCCCCGTTCGGTGTCCGAGACCCTGCCGTTCCTTATGGGAGCGGACTTGACGAATCTCCCGAACGTAATCGCTCAAAAGATGGCTCCGGTCAAAAGTCTAGGAAGCCTCCACGAGATCAAAGCACCTACGTAAAAAAATGTCGAAAAGCTCCGAGTTGTAAAATTCTAGGCTTTTTATACCTAAGGGTCAATGACGGTCCCGCCAACCGTTTTGGGGTAAGTTACGATTCCAGTTTCCAGACAACTCCAGCTAAGGTTACGGCTAGTTCTTTTAGTTGAATTCTCATTCTCTAGCTGTCCCAATTTCGGAATTCTCGAGGCACTCTCCGGGATTATTACCGCGACCCATCCGAGTCGTGACGCCAATTCAACCGAACTCTCAACATCCCAGACACTGTCGCCGTGCTATTGTAGTCTGGTCGAAACAGGTGGGATTCAAATCAGGTGATTTCGGTGGTTGGTGTTCTGAACAAAAGGGGGGGGGGTCTTCACAAGCCTGTAGAAATAAATATTTTGAATATTTTCACAATGTGCATGGGTGACGGTCCTTTTTGCTCCAATGACAGCCAAATAAATCCAGTGACATTATTTTCTGGATCCATAAAATAAACTAATCCAACACAATTATTATCCATATCCACTGTCACGAATTCTTTCACAGTATCCGAGAAATGGCGGGAAATTGCCGCGCGGGAAAGTATCTATTGGGAAATGAAATAGAATGCATTGGAAGAAACGATGTCTGAATTGAAATACCTTACTCATTTAGCACTACCCAGTCGACACGTGTAGTTAAAAGTATGCTACGGACTCGAGTAACATTCCCCCCTCCTAAATAAATAAATAATCCCAATCGTAATGAGAAAATTTTATGCTATTTTTCACAGTAATATAAAGACGTTTCCACGGGGAGAAAACTTATTTATTCTTTTGTCCGGGGAAGCGAAAGGGCCATAACTGACCACGTTGTCATTTATTCTTCATACATTCATTTTCAGATCTGGATTATTAGGCGATGAAATTAAACGTTCTTCAATTTATGAAACATTTTGTAAAAATGATGACGACATTCTCGTTTAGTAACTGAACCGCCATTCACCTCAATGAGCAGAGACCTTTTGTGGTCATCCTTCAATCTCGAAGTCTATGAATAATTCAGAGTGAAAAGCCATTCCTGCTTATCATTATTCCCTTATCACCCGAGTACTGGCAATTTTATATCAGAAATGGCTTCGATGAGCAGAGGGGGGAAAATGGATCGCTCTCTCTATATTTTCGGATTGAAAATGGGGAAAAATGAAGGAAAAAAAGCAAAACTGGGGAATCACAAAGCCGGCGTCCCCATAGATCTTCTCCTATCAAAGAAATTTGCACCCATTCCCCAGTCTAGGCCATTTCACCATTGTGTGCGATTCTGGGGCAGTCGCCGTAAATGGAATAAAAAAAAAGGGATGGCAAGAAAAATAAAAGATCATCGGCTGTTCTGAAGAGGGAATGGGGGGGAAGGAAGACCCCGATCCGTCACACCACGGGAGATGGATGATTCTTTTCGCCGAACGATTGATTTGTTCGATTAGATCCTCGGAACATTCCTCACCGTGACCTTCCTTGGAGTGGGCCACCTTTTTGTTTCCCCCTTTCGTTCTCTTCTCGAGTGTGTTTCGAACGATAGGCGGAAGAAGAAGTAAAAGAGGATCTGTTCTATAATTTTTCACCGTTTGTTATTGCCAGTCAGTAATTTATAGGGAGATATTAGCGGTTGAATTGTTTTGTTGGAACGGCTCGAGTTATTGGGTAGGGCATCTTATAAAGTAATGACGCCCTGTTAGTGAGCTCGCCGGAGATTTCTGGAATGTTAAGCATACAGTTATCCCTCGTTTTTCGCAGTTCATGGGGGACAGAACCTTCCGCGAAAGCCGAAACACCGCGAAATAGGATTTCCCCCTAAGAATTTTAGCGTATGCGGTGTAGCATCACGCTACTGGAAATTTATCTCTATTTCTATTTGTTGTGTATTACGGCTAACTCTGACGTCATTCGAACGTATTCTTGCTATCTGGGGGGTCCCCATGCCTCCATTCTCACCTCTCTAACCTCTCCTCTGGGAAAGAGAGAGATAGGGGTGTGGGGGATTTCGAGTGACGTCAGGAGGGCCAAGCGTCGTTTGATGTAAAAAAGACGCGGGGAGTTGTTGTCCGGCGGGCGAGGATGAATGAGAGCGCCGAGGATGTAATTCATGTAAATATCTGTATATACGCTAATAAATTCTTTTTCCATCTCCACCTCGCTTGTGTTCGATGAGTCATCCTGATCAGGCCAGTGAATAACACAGCTCGGCGATTACGCTACCAAGTTGCCTAATTTAGAGCTGTGAGGTTACAGTGGATACACATGTTCTAAATATGTAAACAGTATTTATACTTGACACATTTAAGACATAAATGACAACAGTATACGCACTTACTTAAATGTGTCGGTGCTCATTCATAAGGTTCATTACAAAACCTTATAGAGTCATAAACATCCATCCACATTGCGCTTGAGAGAAGCGAAGAGTCTTGTTGGTAGCGGAGGAGAGGCTCTCGCTGGACTCTTAGAAGTTTGAGGCTCACACGGAGACTCTTTTGTTGCAGGCACTGACTGTCGAGCCGGGATGCTTTCCCTAGGATAGAAACAGGGGAATGGGTAGTTGTTGTCTTTTCCTTCCAAATTCCCCTGTACAAGGACATAACCCCGTCGACTCGACTCGACGGCTCTAACCTTATGGTCGTCCATGACTTGTGCCAATTCTTGCCATGCTGCACAACTGTTGCAGATTCTTAGGGTAAAGGCACGCTTTTCAGTTTGTTATTCATTTTCAATTTTCTTTCTCACTTTTGCAAACTTTGTCGTGTCATAAGCCCGTGGCATATACTTTGTTTGACATGTAGAAACAAATCATCTCTTTGTTTGACATGCAGGGATCCTTCTCTCTCCACGCATCCACATGAAACGACGCTCCTTTCCGCAATGCGGCTGCCGACAGGATTGTATTTTTTCATTTTTATTTTTTGATGAATATTTTGGAAAACCCCGCGAAGCACTGCAGCCCCAAAACAGGAAGTAGCGAGGGAACACTGTGCTCATCTACACGAAGATGTCGCTTACGACGGGGTTTAAACAACCGTATATTAAGCAAAATAAGCTGCAGATTAGTTAACATACATAATCATAGTAAAATTCATGTTTCATGTGAATTTCTTCAATGATCGTTTATTTTATTTTATTCTCTGCAGCTCCAAGTCTATTACAAACTCGAGTTTTTCAGACAAGATCTGTTTTGCAGAACCAGGATGTACGTTGCGTATATTTTATTTTTTGTAACACAAACTTCATTTTACAAACTGCCCTTTTCCTGACATTGAGCAGATTCATAGTAATAGGGTGCAAATTGCGTTTGCATATTGTGGCGAATTCTTTGTTCTTCAGTGAAGAAGGATCACAGACGTAACAGAATTGGAAAATCACTTTTATTTTTTCTGGAGTAAATACGGGGTATATACAGTATATACAAAGGGATACTCCCAAAACAAGTCAAAAGGTAGAGGATTGTTGCCATCAGCAGGAGAAATATTGAAAAAAAAAAAGATCTAAAGTAAAACACTTTTGTATCAAACCTTTTTAGGTGTGGTATAAATAATTCATTTAGAGGATGTGATGTAAAAGAATGTTGTGAAGAGGTTTAAAAAAATTTTGGATGTAAGGTTACGTTACTAGAATCAGAGTATGTTCTAGTTTGTATTTTTTTCGATAAACTGATACGAGGCACATTCAGAAAGTAAGTTTCCCAATGTTTTCCCCTTTAAAGTAAACGTCATTATCCGTGTTAATTGCGCGTGAGTAACAGATCTATGACGTATCAATCCTATGCCAGCTGGACAAGTCCCGATTCGTGCCAGTAGCGGGGTAGCAGTGTTCCGAAATGGAAACTAATTCCCTGTCCCACCGCTTGCAAGGTTCTGTCGGCGATCTTGAATGCACGAAGCATTGCGCCCATTGAAATTCATTGTCAGATCTACCAGGTCTACGAGCCGAAACGGACACCCGAACAGAAAATTCGACGCTTAGGAGCAGCACTGACACTTCTGCTACGGAATTACGACGACGGCGACGAGTTCCTCGACGGGATAGTCGTTGGCAATGAGACTTGGATGTCGCACTTTACCCCGGAAACCGAGCGGCAGTCAATGCATTGGCATCACAGTGGATCTTCGGTCGGGACCCAATTCAAACGGACTCTGTCGGTACGGAAAGGGTGTTTTGGGACGGGTTTCCGTTCACAGGTTGCAGATTTCTACGACAGAGGTATGCAAAAGTGGACCCCACGATAGGACGAGTGTCTTCATTATGGTTGTGGCTATGTTGAACAATACCCGAAACATGGCTGTACTTGTAGCCAATAAATATGTCCCTGAAAATGTGATTTCTTTTTTTTCTTTTAACCCTCCGAGTGGAACACACCGGGGAAAAAAGTCTCCAAAAATACGCTAAAGTTTTATTGTGTTAGTGACCAAAGTGTTCTATGATTTTTTACTTCACCCTTTGCCCCACCTTCGTTATTGTCCCTTTACTTCCGGTTATAAATATGTATAAAAATAGACATTAATGATTGTTAATTTTTAATACACATAAAGCTCGGAATGTCTCGAAGATCATTACATAAGAAATAATGTATTCTAAAAGTACGAATAAAATTTTTTTTTTGAGAATTATTTATATTTTTTTACTAAAGTTATCCAAGATATTTCAGTGGTGCAATTAGAGATATATATGTTACCGCAAACGAAATACTTCGAAATAGAGATTGACAAAGCCCTGAGAAGCTATCAGTGTCTTTGTTCCTCAGAGAGTAGGGGTGCATCCCTCAATAAATGTCAGTGAAAGAGGGGTGCAGTTCCTAAACAATCGACCTGACCCTCCTACCTCATAATTTCATGATGGAAAGCACTGTCAGAAATGTACAATACATCTATTTTTGGAACGTTTTTGGAGGTCGAAAATTGTCTGTGACAGCTGGCAGAATTGTACTGTCAAACCGCTTAGAGGGTTAAATAGGGAAACTTGCTTTCTGGCCTCGTACATAACACTAATAACGGTTCTCTAAAATATGTTTTTAGTTGGAATTTATTTTTAAGAAAATATCTCTAAGAAATCTCGCATATGAAATTATTTACTAGTTAAAATAAGTCTGATAAATATTATTAAGTTTGCATTAAGAAGTTAGTGTTTTTAACCCTTAATTTGGCAAAGTCTGGCCGCTGCACCGGACATGTATATTTATAACTACTCTATAACATAATTGTCAGTGTTCGCCACAGCGGACATTAATTATCTCAAAAAAGGAAAATGATATATTTTTGTTGTTTATTTTACAGAGATCCTAATGTCTATACAGACATGGGAAAATAACAGAAATTAAAAAATATTTGAAAAAAAAAAACATCTTGTCAAATTAAGGGTTAGAAAAAACATTTAAAAGAAAAATATCCTACAGTGTTGGCATTATGAAACTTCTGTTTTATGCTTTATGCAACTGAAAATATTTACAGAGGATAGCTTAAAAAATCGTGTAGTTGAATGTAAGCGTTTAATAGTGAGAGAATGCTAGTAAATGTAGCATTGTTTATATTGTGAAATTTTAGATTTCTATGATTAAAATATTTACAGAAGAAATTATTTCAATTTTAAACCTGCCACCACGTTTTATGAATTATTCAACTTTATTTGATTTTCTTTTAGTTAACTTGCTTTGTCCAGCCTTTCTAATCGGTGTACGGCAAAATATAAAGGTACCGAAAATGCAGCTCCATTCGACGCTTGTCATTCCGCTTAAAGTGCCATGCAGCTTCGTCGACAGCTGCATAAACGCAACGCATTACACAAATATACCTTTTGACAAGTCAATGTTTCATAACTCTCCCGTCGGTTAATTGATTGCAGTTGTTTTGAAGCCTTGTTTGATCGGTACCATTATTGGAACGGGAAAAAAAAAAGAAAATTCGATCACCAAGACAACCGCAAAACATCTGTCAACGTATTTGAACTGTTAATAACTTGTCTCACACCATGTTCGCTCGCTGCAACACGTTCACTTTCTACTGCACTTTTCGAAACCGTATTATCTCAATAAGGGAACACGTCAATTAACAATTTTCTAGTAGTCCGATTATTGTGCTCAGATCAAGAGAAAATTCCTTTTTTCACAACTACCCCATTATCATTCCTTTGGCAGTAATTTTAATTTGAAATTTTACTGTTCGAAAAAGGAAGCTTTACTTTATCATCGGTTATAAAGATTGAGGATTGAGTGTAATAACTTTATCCTTAAATATCGCAACATACCTAGTTGAGTCTTCTAAAATCCCCTCTATAATAATAGCCTAAGTTATCTGTCCGTCTGTCCTCGCAATTATGAAGCGGTTACACCTGGAATGGATACAGGCCTCCATATTGGATTCTTGGTCAGTTAGGGTTAGTAAAATTCGAAGCGAGTTCGAAAATGTTCGAAATCCACCTCTCGATCATTTAATGTCATTATTTCAAGCCCTGTTTTCACCGGTTAAGAGGAGGTGATTAAATTTATCACATAATAAATAGGTAAAAATAACATTTTTTTCTATTATTATGACGTCATTCCTTTAACCATCTCTTTTAAATATTTCTTATTTTAAATTATTTAAATATCGTCTGCATTATTTTCATACGTTTTATCGCTGAACTTAGATAGGACGACAATAATTTTCTTTTATATTTGGCTTCAATAATAGATTAGGTATATATGGGATCATTTTAAATGGAATCATCGATTAATTTTTGTTGCGATGAAAATTTTATGATCGATATTAACAACCAATTCTTTTTATAAATATCTAGGAGTCTATTTCACGGACTCATAAATATCTAGCGTTTAAATTATATATCTTTGGAAATTAAGAAGTTTGTTCGTTTGTGTGTTTGTTTTTTTTATACATAACCACACGGTTTACAATCGATTAGCTCAATTTTGAACATCATTCATATATACCGCCCAATAATTGCTGTCAATATTAAAACCTCTTTTCTCCTTCCTATCGCGTAACATGACGAGATAAATATAAGTTGGCAACTAACATGCTGTTGCCTGCCTCGTAGGGTTCTGGAATATTAAAAATTTTACTAATCCCCTCATATGACTGGCTCTAGGCTAGTATTAGAATAATATTGATTCTCTAATACCTAATGTTGCCAATAAAATACACACTGAAGATATCATTAAGCAAATTTTAAATATGTAGATGCCACTGCTACTTCAATCCCTGCTGGCCTTCGGTACCGGAGTTCGTGGGTTCGAATCCCACTACGGCATGGATGTTCGTAGCCGTTCGGAATCGGCTTTAAGCAGTAGGTCTCGGTCTCATTACCCCCGTGTGCAAAACAGTAGACCGTAGCGCTCCAAACTAAACTAAACTATTCGAAAAAGGAAGCTGTACTTTATCGTCACGTATAAAGATTGAGAATTGATTGTAATAACTTTATTCTTAAATAGCGCAAAATACCCCATTGAGTTTTCTAAAATATTAGAATAATATTGAATCTCTAATACCTAATGTTGCCAATAAAATACACACTGAAGATATTATTAAAAATTTTTTAAAATATAGATGGCACTTCTACTTCAATCCCTGCCGAACGATGGCCGATTGGTAAGGGTGCTGGCCTTCGGTACCGGAGTTCGTATCCCACTATGACAGGGATGTTCGTAGCCGTTCGGAATCGGCTTTAAGCTGTAGGTCCCTGTCTCATAAGCCCTCGTGTTTCAAAACAGTAGACCGTAGCACTGCAGACTAAACCAAACCAATCTACTTCAAAACCCTATATGATAACAAATATAGGGGATTGAATCCCTGCCATAGTGGGTTCAAATCCCACTATGGCATGGACGTTTGCAGCCGTTCGGAATCGGCTTTAAGCAGTAGGTCCCGGTCTCATGAGCCCTCGTGTTGCAAAAAGTAGACCGTAGCTCTCCAAACTAAACCAATCTACTTCAATCCCCTATATGATAACAGACTAAGTTATCTGCCCATTTTTCCTCGAATTTATGAAGCGTTAGACCTGGAATGGATAGATGCATCTGTATTCGATTCTTGAGGAGTTAGGGTTAGTGAAATACAAAGTGAGTAAAGTTTATCTACTCCTAAACTATGAGTGTGAAATTAGATATGGCGTTTTTATGGTATAAAATAGGAATGTATCAAGAACAAATTGCTTTCGTTCTCAAAGTGTAGTCTGTAAAGCCAGTCGGCGGGGAAAACGAGAAAAAGAAGAAAGAACTAGCGTATGCTAACCGAAGTATTAAAATACATTAATGAACGTTTTTATTGTGGCTGCGCATTCATGGTGGTTGGAACACAATCCCTCTAAATATTTTTATAAAGTCTATCTTTGCATTTTCCCATTCTAAGAAGTCTGTGCATGACAGACTGGGAGACAAAAAAAAATATTTACTTCAACTTTGATGGTGATCTTTACGAGCGAATAATGATCGTGACCTTGTTTTATAAAAGATACCTTTTCGATTCCATTAGAAACAAATTAGATTTTGGAAACAGTATTCGGCCGGTCCAATGGAACACAACACGATAAAGCGAGGGGGGAGGGGATTAAAACCTTCGAAATCCAATCAGGGTCGGCATTATAATCTCGTTGGCAAGGGTCATTATTTCACTTCAGGCCATTTACTCTTATCGGCGAAGACTTCGCTCTCTCCTGCTGGCCTCTCGATAAGCGGCCTAAGTTGAAGCCCAATCGATAAATCAATAATGCATCAATTCGGCACGAAGGCCTTTCGATTAATCGATGGGGCTATTGGATGGAGAGTGCATATCGATGAGAAAAGGAGAGTTTTTAAAAGGGAAAACAGTGGGTCTTATTTTGAGAATAAAACAACTGTCTTTTAAGAACGCTTTTCTTTTGCAAATGCCCATTACGTCGCCTGATTATTTATTTATTCTTAATTTTTTTTAGGAATGGTGATTTGTTTTTAAATTTTTATACGATTCTTTCTTTTATTAATATATTTTCCCACGCATATTTAAGCACAGACAGTTTTAAGAAAATATTAAATTGTTTTGAATTTTTGTAATTGTTTTCAACGAAAAATTGTGTTTGATGCATTGAGGAATTAAATATCCCTTATAATTTGGTTTGGAGTGCTACGGTCTACTTTTTTGCAACACGAGGGCTAATGAGACCGGGATCTACATCTTAAAGCCGATTCCGAACGGCTACGAACATCCATGCCATAGCGGGATTCGAACCCACGAACTCCGGTACCGAAGGCTAGCACCCTAACCAATCAGCCATCGTTCGGCTAAATATCCCTTATGAATATCTTTTATAAATATGTGAAAAAATTCATATAAAATTAAAACTAAATATCTTGACCAACCGAGGAAATAAAATCTTTGGTTTAAACGTTAAAAAATTCAAGCAGAATATAGAACGTAAATATAGCAAAAAAGATAATCCAGTGCAACGTCAAAATAAAGTTTGTTTTCAAAGATATAGGGGCTTTCTCTGGAATTCGCGAGTCGGTTCGAACGTTCGTTGTGACGTCAGCTTGATCATTTGCTCGCATAATATCCGCAAGCTGACGTCAAAGTGTGTCACAACGAAGGTTCGAACCGAACAGCAACGTCCAAAGTAAGGTTGGTTGGTTGGTTGGTTGTTTGAAATTTAGTTTTAAATTTAATTTTTTTTTGCTAATTCCTCTTGGAACAAACTGCGCCAAACATGACAAAAAACCCAAGAGAACCACACAATTTTGAAACAATTTTGAAAAAATCAATTTTAATGAAACGTTAAAAAGAAAGATGCCTGAATCTAACAGAAAAAAAACATTTAAAACCAAAAAAATAAGTAGAAAATTCAGAAAGACACAAAATTAACACGATAATCAGTAAAGTTTGGATTAAAAAAATAACTAAAAAATTGAAAAACGTACAGCACAAAAAAAATTAACAATTTAAAGTTTCAAATTTATTAAAAATTTAACCACTTGCGCTACAAAGACGTGCCAGGCACGTCGAGATGCTTTTGTTACAGAACCGAAAGCGACGTGTATACCACGTCGATAGTCATTTCGCGCAGAAACAAATGCGACGTGAATACCATGTCGATAGTCACTTCGCGCAGAAACAAATGCGACTTGTGCGTGGTACCTCGGCTAATCGTAAGAGTTCAGCCGTTCATTCTTCCAGCTACAGTTCTACAGTATTTTTTGAAGTATTTTTTTAAAGTTATGTCGCTGAGCGCGGCGCGGCCACCGGCAGTTAAATCGTAGCGCAAGTGGTTAAATTGAATTAAGATCCAGTCCAGAGTAAGGGCTATAGTACTTAATGACTCCCTTCTACAGAAGAAAATCAGAATGAAATGTATAAAAAGATAGATTTATAGGCAAGCCAACGTGAAATAAAGGTAAATTGTTTGTGAGTACATACGGTATAGAATGGAATTTTAGTTCATTGCTGTATGCATCACAGGATGACATGCAATGACGTCAGTCATTTCATGTGCCAATGACGTCAAGAACTCTCTCCAGATGTCATTGAATAATATATTAACACATTGTATGCCGGACAAGTACTAGTACGTTTTCTGACGATGGATACTGGAGCGCGGGTGACGTACTAGTACGGTTAGTATAACAACATGGCTTGTTTGTGGGGACAAAAATAACGATATAGACAGGAAAACGAAGCCGAATGTTCTTGTCTACTACATAGATTCTGGAATGTAAAAATGTTTATATATAACACAATTCGAAAAAATGAAAACTATACACACTACTACTTCTATTGAACTTTTCATATTTACGATACTATTATAAACTTATCCACTCAAAATTATATTTTTTGTCTACAAAAATCTTATGGTTGTTATTTATATATTTCTATTTCTATATTTGTTCATATATTTCAATATAAAATACGAAAAGTGGGTTCTTAATAAAAAATGAAATAATTTTCGATTTATTGAGATTGAACTGAATAACTAAATTGACTCCTAAAACGCCTGCTCGCGGTACAGTTCCGCTGTGATATAAACCCGCACACAATGTGTTAACAAAAATGATAGCAATGCTAACGCGAATGATTACTAAAAATTTAATTAAGTTTAAGACAAACTTATTGTTCAAATAAAATACTACAGTACTTCAAAACAAGTCAGAACTTAATTCTGGACTCATTTCTGCCAACAATGCATGAGGAATATCATTTCGCTGACAAATATAGATATTTAATTAATACTTCTTTGCATGATTTTTCTATTTTTTCAACTCCTCTTCTTAGCCCACTCTCCTGTTTCTAATCATGGATCTTGTTGGTGCTTCAACCACATTTGGCGAAATTGGCGTGCTTGCAGCTTGCGTGCGTGGCGTTTGAAATCTGGCGAGGGGATCGTAACTCAACAAATTGATACATAAACAAAAACAACATTTTGAGGAAAAATTTTACAAAAATTGAATATTTAAAATCTAATTGGATTAACAAAGAAAACACAAAGGAAACACATAACATTCATACTAAATAGACTGAAACATTCACTTAATCACAAATTAAATAAACTGAGTGTGATTTTCATCACAAATTTGTGATTTAGTGTAAATTGTAAAATTAATTTAATTTTGATTCTGTATTTTGAGTGGAGGTTGAAGAGGAGTTGTAAAATTGAAATTTTTTTTTCAAATCTCTTATTTGTGTGTGAATTAAATCACGATGATATAATTAATGCTCTAGATGAAAGAAAAAAGGTTTTAAAAATCTTACTATAAATATATAAAATAATTAATAATATAACACGATAGAAATATCTATCATGATTCAAAGATACATGCTTATCTAATACAAAATAAATAAATGCTGTCTTTGTATTCTTTTTATTTCATTTCTGGTAAGAGTAAAAAAATAAACCCATATTATTTAGACACAAATTAATTGGTCCTACATTAGAAGTAATACAGCTACATAGGGATTTAAATTTCTGTCACATGGTGTTGGTTTGGTTTGGAGGGCCAAAGTCTACATTTTTGCAACACGAGGGCTAAGAACACTGGGACCTCCTGCTTGTAAAAGATAATGTTACTTTGTCCTAGTGTTTGAGAAATAAGAAATCTAAACTTGTTAATAAACAAATGGACAAATATGTCTTGATGAAATGAATTTATACAATTCAATAAATGCCTAAGGAATACAACTGTAAGCAACTTATCATTTGTAGATAACGAAGACTCATCTCGAGTCGGCATCGGCCTTAAAAAACAATATGGCGATGATTTTCCTCTTTTTCGTGTCGCTCCAAAAATATCTATCCCGCAACCAGCGAATACCAGCAGCGTTCACCCTCTTCTATCCAAGTCCTTCTATTGGTTGGGAGAAACCTGAAGTTTCTTCTAGTTCCAACCGGTTCTGCACTGTATGTCTTTGAGAATGGCTCAAGAGAAGGGGTAAAAAAAAAGCTGAACTGAATGTAACTTATTGTTGCACTGCTTAAAGCCTATTCCGAACGGCTACTAACAGCCATGTCACGAGCGGGATTCGAACCTACGGACTCCGTACCGAAGAGCAACGTCGTACCGATCGGCCATCGTCCGGCCCCATGGTTTTGGGAATATTATTTGCTGTATTTGACATAAATTGCACAGAAAAAAAACAGAAACAAGGAAAAAAAAACTATATTTCCACTCATTATTACTTTTACTATTAAAAACATAATATCTCATTAGTTATAAAAATTATTCAAGGAATTTCACGTTTTTTCCAATTGCAACATACAGCGAATGGAGAGTTGAAACAGGTTGAGTTGTTACACGTTCTATTCCTGTTCTAGCATATACTAGCCCGTTATAGGGCGGGATCCGTAAAGTATTAAATTTTTCTACGATTGTAAAGTACCTTATGATGCAGGTAAAAAAATGGCTGAGAATGATCTGGTACAAGCTCCATAATTTGTTTATCTTTACTGACCGCATGTCAGTTGCCAACTTTAATTTATGTTGTCCTATTACATGATAGGATAGACAGCAGAGGTTTTAATATGGACAGTGAGTATTGGGAGGTATATAGGACTGATGTCCAAAATTTCGCTATTTGATTGCAAACACACAAACTCCTTCATTTTCAAAGATATATCTAACTTAAAAGCTAGATATTTATGAGTACCTTATATACATACCTTATATAGATATATATATATATACACACCTTATATAGGTATATATACATATATATATATATTTACATGTATATAAGGTATATATCTATGTTCTATACACGCATACTTATATATATACTAGCATATTGCCCCTCATATGACTGGATTAATAAAATTTTTAATTTTTCCGTAATGTACACTACCTTATGAGGCAGATAAAAAAATGGTTTGTTTCTTGGCTAAGAATGATCTGGTACAAGATCCATAACTTGTTTATCTTCATACTCCTCTAAATTTTCCCGACACTGTGAATGCAGTTTAGAATCACGTCGATTTCATTGAGTCAAACCGTGTGGTTATATATAAAAAACAAACACACAAACGAACAAACTTCTTGATTTTCAAAGACATATAACTTAAACTCTACATATTTATTAGTCTGTGAAGTAGACTCCTGGGCTTTTATGAAAAGAATTTGTTTATGCCGGCGATAAAATTTTCATTGCCACAAAAAATAATCGATGATTCAATTTAAAATTATCAAATGTGTACCTAATCTGTTATTGAAGCCAAATATAAAAGAAAATTATTGACGTCCTATCTAAGTTGAGTGATAAAACGGATGAAAATAATGCGGACGATATTTAAATAATTTAAAATAAAAAATAAAATAATAAATGATTAAAGGAGATGTTTAAAGGAATGACGTCATAATTCTAGAAAAAAATGTTATTTTCACTACTTATAATGTAATAAATGGATGAATTTAATCGCCTGCTCTTAACCTGGGAAAATAGGGATCGAAATAATTTCATTAAACGATCGGAAAGGGGTGGATTTCGAGCATTTTCGAGGTCGCTTTGAATTTCGCTAACCCTTACTCAATATGGCCACCTCTATCCATTCCAGGTCCAATTGCTTCAAGGACAGACGGACTTAGTCTATTATTATAGAGGGGATTTAAATGGGATTTATTTTAAGTGATTCAGAAATGTCCAGAAATTTTAAAATGTAAAAATAAAAACAATCGAATTTTAGGATGTTTAAAGGTGGCGTATCTTAAAACTAAACATTTTACTCTGCAAGCAGCCATATAATTGTTAACATTTTATTATAAATTTGTCGTTTTTTCACGCAACAAAAAGATTTCTTGTAAACAAGAAATAAGTCGAGGAAGCCAAAAGACTGCTTCGAACAGAAGCAAAAGAAGCAGAAACTGTTATCTGCAATCAAAACCGAATAACGCCATCGATTTAGAATGATTTTTTTAAAGTTAAGCGAACGGTTTTACCAAACAACCAAATATCGATCAATACGCTTCCAGTATTAATAACTTTATATAAAGATAGGGATTCTTTGTTTCTCACAAAAGTTAAAAGTTCTTAGAAGTTGTTAACAGAAGATAACATCTTAGGCACACTAGATTCTGAACATGGTTCTAAGGGAATTTCTTTCTACATATTGTACATTGAAATACTTTTTAAATTAAGATCGATTTTACACTTCGCTTGCGGACAACGCATTTTTACCTTTTTTGCCGTCTGTCACTGGAGCGCGAGTCACGTAAAAATACGTACTGAGTAGATTTGTGGGGAATACCCGCTCACCACCACAAATCTACTCAATACGTATAATTACACTCATGTCCATAACTAAGGATAATTCAGAATCACACAGAAATTGAGCTCTAAAATAAACATTTCACCTGTAGAATTATCACACACATCTTGAAGAAGAGTATGCAAATTGCAGGAAACCACCAGATACCGCGGATAGTATGTCACAATGACGAGAGTGTATGAAAGGGGTATATAAGGAATGGTAGCAAAGAAGTAAAATTGTTCACAAGCGCTTTAAAAGCCTTTCAGTGCAATAACCGCATAGTTGTGACACAAAGGAAGCATTTGGATGATTTTTTACGTGGCAGAATTATCGGACGACTGGAATGTGGACGTACCCAGCTGGAAGTATCCGAGGAACTTGGAATCGCCCAGAGTGTCATCTCCAGGCTTTGGCAACGATTCAAACATGATGGTAATGTGAGTAGATGTTACAGCACAGGTCGCCCCCGAGTTACTACGCCGAATGATGACCGGTATTTGGCAGTTACTGCCAAAAGAAACAGACGGAGCACAGCATCACACCTGTCTCGTCAGCTCTCTTCAGCTACCGGTACGACAGTTTCAAGGCAGACCGTGTACAGACGCTTAGGGAACATTGGTCTATATGCTCGTAGGCCTGTCAGATGTGTTCCCCTTACCGCAACTCACTGTCGCCTGCGATTATGCTGGGCTAGAGAGCATGCATTGTGGACACCGCAACAGTGGTCTTGTGTGATGTTTTCCGACGAGTCCAGGTTCAGTTTACATTCTGATTCTCGCCGGACTTTCATATGGAGAGCGCCAGGTACCCGTTACCACCAAGAGAACACCATTGAACGACACCGTTACGGTGGTGCAGGATGGCTCGTTTGGGGAGGAATTATTCTTGGTTCCAGAACTGACCTGCATGTTCACCGTGCAAACATTGTAGACGAATGCCTTCAATCGGAGGATATCACCCGTATGTTTCGGGGCGCCATGGGTCCTGAATTTCTGTATATGGATGACAACGCCCGACCTCACCGTGCAGACATTGTAGACGAATGCCTTCAATCGGAGGATATCACCCGTATGTATTGGCCAGCATTTTCACCGGACTTGAATCCAATAGAGCATGTGTGGGACATGCTTGGCCGACGAATTGCAGCCCGTCAACCCCCTCCCAACTGTCTATCGGAACTTCGGAGGGCATTGCTTGATGAGTGGTGTAATTTTCCCCAAGATCAGATTGATAATCTGATACTCAGCATGCGTAGGCGTTGTAACGCTTGTATTGCATCGTCCGGGAGACATACTCCGTATTAACCATCATACTAACCATGTTATACTGTTTTCTGTAAATAGGTTCTTTTTTAAAATTTGCTCCAGGGAGTAAAAATCGCAATTTTTATTAATTATGTCAAACATATAGCATCTTTTTTGCTCTTTACCTTTTGTTTAATAAATAGACTTTACAAATAAGTCAAATTTGTTTTGCTTTTGTCTCTTTCATTGCCTGAACTTCACTATCCTTAATTTATGGACATGAGTGTATATGTATGTGCGACATTATGTGTTTGCGTTGTTATGCGACGCTTTGCATTATTTCTTTCCACAAGTTAGGATTGTCGAGCGACTCGGTCTGTGGTTGCGTTATTTCGTTTCCATCGAATTCCTAGCTCCAGAACGTACAAAACGACGGCCGATTGGCTAGGGTGCTAGCCTTCGGTACCGGAGTTCGTGGGTTCGAATCCCATAGTGGCTAAAGTCCCAATATGGCGTGGGTTAGAGTCCCAGTATGGCATGGATGTTCGTAGCCGTTCGGAATCGGCTTTAAGCTGTAGGTCCCGGTGTCATTAGTCCTCGTGTTGCAAAAAATAGACCGTAGCACTCCAAACTAAACCAAACCAGAACGTACAAGTCGGGTTTTGTCAATTTGAAGCTTGTTTTTTTATTGTTGAATACAAAATTGATAATAAATAGTTCTATTTGTACTTGTCATGAAAAAATATTTTTGAATACACTGTAAAATTTTAAAAATAGTTTATTTTTGCGATTTCGTAAAAATATTGTTTTTTTTTGTTGTTAAATAATCATACAGTCTATATTAAAGAGTAAAATAAAAAAGTTTCGTTCCTAAAAACAAAGTAGTTTTCGATGCACTGCGATTTTTCTGAATCACTCAACTGTCGCGCGATTAAAAAAAAAAAGGCCCGCTGCACGCGTATGCCAAGGGTTAAAAAAGTAAATTGATTTGGATTATTAGATTAAGTTAATTTTATTTTATCTTCTTTTTTAGGAGGGAATTTTTCTTACCACTGAACTCAGGGTGCTATTATAAGGTAGGATATTTCATGCTTCTTCGTTCATTTCTATTCTACTTTATAGTATTTATAAAGCATATTTTTCAAATATAGATCTAAAAGAATGTGTGTGAAATGAAGGGAATAAACGGAAGGTTATATGCAGAAGAAAACTGGATTTCTAGGTTATTTTCTCTTCTTCTAAAGCGAACCTTAAATGTCAAAACTATGCTATGAGATCGAGAAGTTTGTTAGCTTTCTTTATACTATTTTTGAAGGTGTTAACCCCTTCCCTGTTTTGCCCGTACGCCGTACGGGCACAGCTTTCGGGCCTTTACTGATTTGCCCGAACGGCGTACGGGCAATCTGATTTCTATTTCGCTTGAACTGTTTCGGCCTTATTTTTTCCAATTTTAATAACAAATTATTCGATAGTTGTCCAGTAAATGATAGTTTGCAGTTTATTGTATTTTCTACTCTGATTGGTTCAAAAGCGCGAGTTTTTTCGCATGTTTTGTACCAGAAGACGAATTGTTATCTTTCAGTGTATAGCTTTCTGGTTATATTTTACTAACCGCCTGATCATTTTATTGATGTAAGAGTCGAATAATATATTTTTACTTTTAAATAATGGATAATTCAGAGCGTATGGAGCTCATTTCTTGCGATTCGAACTGTGACTCGGAATCAGAAACTGAATTATCTGTAAATGATAGTAGCGAAAGTTTACTAGATGACCTGGAAAGTAGTGACTCTGATAGTAGTACAGATGGAATCGGTCAAGCAAGACAATTTTTTGAAATTAA
>CM063500.1:120665976-120673476 GCA_032207245.1 Pardosa pseudoannulata | reverse complement strand
GCTGTCAAAACCTCTGCTTCCTATTCTACCACGTATTATGACAAGGTATATTAACGTTGCTCATCAACGTACAGTAGTAATATAGTATTATAAAAACTGAATACTGTTATAATACGCTTATAATAGAAATCTATAAATATGCCAACGACTCGAACTGTACTGTGACGAATTTAGAGAGGTATGCACGAAAAAAAATCTTTGTTTAAAAGTAATACATTAAGTTCACAGTAGCAAAGCACGGGCACACTTGCTATTATTTTATAGAAATGACTAAATTCAAATTTTCAACTTTTTAACACAAATACTACTTACTTTAAAAATGTTTAATGCACATTGCAGCACAGTTTAGAATGTTTTCTTTCACTTCTTGCATTATCTATACTTTCTCAGAAGTAAACTTAAAGAAATAGGTATTCGGGGTTTTTTTTTTGTTTTTTTTTTTTTTTTTTTTTTTTTTTTTTTTTTTTTTTTTTTTTTTTTTTTTTTTTTTTTTTTTTTTTTTTTTTTTATTTTTTTTATTTTTTTTTTTTTTTTTTTTTTTTTTTTTTTTTTATTTTTTTTTTTTTTTTTTGTTTTTTTTTTTTTTTTGTTTTTTTGTTTTTTATTATTTTTTTTTTTTTTTTTTTTTTTTTTTATAATTCGATGGAAATTAATTTTTTAAATATAATTTTATTCTGAGGTCAATTTTTAAGTGAAATTTAGTTTGTTGTATAATTTAGTTCCATTTGAAGATTCTAAACTGAATCGGATTCTAAAGTGGATACTCCGTTTTATTCCAACATTGTGCTTTTATTCGAACATTATATAAGTTTTTAAATAAACTTTTTGATTCCTAAATCCGTTTTTACATCTTGTTATACAATATAATCCCATTTTAAGATTCTAAATTTAATCAGATTCTATAAAGAATACGTATTTTTATTTTAACATTCTGTTTTTATTTTAGCATTGTAATTATATTCTAACATCGTATAACATCGTTATTTTTTATATTTTTCTTTTATTGCTAGGTTCATTTTTACTTGAATTTATGTACAATTTAGTACCAGTTTAGGATTCGAAATTGAGTTTGATTCAAAAATAGGTACGTATTTTCTTTCTAATATTTTATGAGTGTTTATTATTAACTAGTATATAGCCCATCATATGCCGGGATCAGTAAAGTTTTTATTTTTCCAAAATTGTAACGTACACTATGAGGTAGATAAATAAAAATGGTTTGTTTTTTGTCTGAGAATTATCTTTCAAAAAAAATCTATTAAAATTATCACATATGTACCTAATCTATTATTGAAGACAAATATAAAAGAAAATTATTGACGTAATATTTAAGTTCAGTGATAAAATGTATGGAAACAATGCAGAAGATATTTAAATCATCTAAAATAAATGATTAAATTAGATGGGTTAAGGGAATGATGTCATCATGCTAGAAAAAGATTGGTAATTTTACTTATTTATTATGTGATAAATGGATAAATTGAATCGCCTGCTCTTAAAATGGGGCACGATATAATGGCATTAAACGCTGGAAAAGGGGGACCGCATGGATTTCGAACGTTTCAAAGATGACAGTATTTTATGCTGTGATACGAAGCTTATTCATACCCATTCATTTTAGAATCGGGATCTATAGTTTAGGAAAAGATAAACTTGACTCGCTTTGAATTTTGCTAACCCTAACTCGTCAAAATTCCAGTACGGGTGCCTCTATCCATTCGAGGTCCAACCGCTGCATGAATTCGAGGACATACGGGCAGATAACTTAGGTTATTATTACATTACGAGAAGGAAGTTTAAGGATACACAACATGAAATGTTTACGTGGTCAGAAACATCCGTACAGCAATACGTGAATTATTAAAATAAAAATATTAAAAATCATAAAAAGTTGAAAAAATAATAAAAATTTATTTTTAAAATAATAAAACAACTTTAGAAATAAGAATTTAAAAGAAAAAGCAGAAATATGAAATTAGACATTTAGAAAAAATTGCTGTGTCGGGGACAGAACCGTCAACCCGAGAAGTACGACGATCCAGTGGGGAGACACTCTACTGAACGTGCCACGCCTACACGTGGTGAATGAACTAATTAGAGTATATGAGGATCGAGTAAAAACAGTCCAGAAATTAAAAAATTAAGCTCTGCCCTATCAAGAATGAATTTAGTATAGAATAAGAGGGAGAATAAGGCTTGAAATAATAGCATTAAATGCTCGAAAAGTGGGATGGGATGTATTTCGAACTTTCTTTGAATTTTGCCAACCCTCACTCATAAAAAAATCCAATATGGATGCCTGTACCCATTCCAGGTCCAACCGCTTCATAAATGGACGGACAGACAACCTAGGTTATTATTATATAGGGGATATGTTGAGCATTTTCAACTAAAAATGGGACACAGACGCATTTTGAAAATTTAAAACCGGAGAAAATTTTATTTTGAAAAAAAAAACCACTATTTTGAGTTTTATCCTTGCATTCGAAATTTTTTTAAAGTAAAAAGGACCAAGGTATCTATAAAAACACAAATATTTAGACTCATTATTACAAAAATCAGTTAGAGATATTCAGATATTAACTGCCTATTTTATTCTTGTTTCAAACGGAACTGGTCTAAATAAACTTGTTTTATTGAGAATTGCTAAAAAATGTCAACATTCTATTCTATTCTTTAAAAAGGCTTTTTACAACTTTAGTACAATTTGAAATTGAGATTAGGTCCTCTCTCTCTCTCTCTCTCTCTCTATATATATATATATATATATATATATATATATATATATATATATATATAATTGATGGAAAATTATTGTTAGACCTAAATGAGTAAGGCACCTCATTTGAAAGTGTTGATAAAGTAAATTTTATGAAGATAGAATCAGATTGTGTGTATATAGATGCATATATATCATTATAATAAATTTACTTTTTTTAAGCTGATTTCAGTTGCCTTTAATTTAGCTTTTTTTAGTTTATTTTCTTAATTTAAGTCTGTAGTCTCTCAGAACCTGTGGTCGAATTTAGCATTTAGATATTTTACACAACGCAACCCAAATAATACTTAGTCTTTGTGACTAACCAAAATAATTAACCACTATAAATTTGATTATAAGTAAATACCTAAATTTAAACGAGAGTTACACGACAGTACTTAGGCCCAGTCTCCCATAGTTAGTGAAAGATAATTAGGATTTATTTATTATACAAATGCGCATCTGGTTTTTTTAAGCATTACGCGCATTTAATATATCAGTAAAGGGTTGTACAAGGAGAGCTGAATACAAATATAATAAGAATTAAAATGTAGATACATATTATTTGGCCACGACGAGAAAAAGTTAGGCTACCACGCTCAGAGCTTTATCGCCAAGTTGGAGGGGTTTGGGTTTTTATGTCAACAGCTCTAAATTATTTAAGAAATTAGCCGTAGAGAACTAATGGAGAATAGAACTGCAAACTAGTAAGATACGGCATTTAAACAAAATTATAGAATACAAGTTCAACCGGTTTGAATTTTCGTAAAATCTTCGGGGTTCGACGATGCCAATCAATTTAATTTCACAACATTAATAACCAATAAGAATTGGGCTTATTTAACAAGTAACGAAAGGCTTTCCAAAGCAGAACCGGTTGCCAAAAAAATAAAGAAACATACAGACAAGAATTATTTGCACACGGCGAGATCTGGAGAAAAATAGGTTGACATGTGACGCGAAAATCGCAAAAATAATAAAAGAGAAGGCGTCTTAGAAAACTGCGATATAGACAAAATTCCTATATCCATAAAAGGATCAGTACTACTGTTTCTATAAAACATAATGTTTATTTACATACTATGTACAGTTAAAACATGATGGGTTTGAGTCCCACCGAACTCCCATTTTCGAATGCCTGGTTTTGGCGCTTTACATTCACTGACATAAACAGGGAGGCGCGCCATCTATGGGGAAATATGAACTTTCGCTTTCTTTTTCTTTTCACACGGCGAGATCTGGAGAAAAAAAGGTTGACATGCTTAGATATTTATTGCCAAGTTGGCGAAGGTACCCTGTTCTGATTTCAGACCGGCGATAAGAAGAATAGAAAACTAATTGTTTAGTTTTGGTCATGATAATCAGTTGTTCAAATCCATTTGTCGCATGAACTTTATCGTTCTGCTTTGAGTAGCTGGGTGACCGCTCAACTCGCAAAAGATATTAGTGACGCGTTCTGAAGAAAAAAAAATTGAACTCTCGGCTATTTTTAAGAGATGCAGTATTGTCTGTTTTAATATGCGTTGTAACTTGTCTTTGATGTTGTGAAAATAAATGTTATCGTTTTTTTCAAGGCTAGTAGCATTTAATCACAGTAGAAGAATCTGTTTTAATCAAATGATTTAATTTAATCAACATCATTGTTAGTTTATTATAATATAAAAATGGTTTTGTCGGAAATTTTTACTTAGACTAATGGACCTCGTGAAAGGGAAAATTTATAATTATTCAAGTTTTTAAATGTTAAATAAACATTTTTTTTCTAGCATTTTAGTCATTCCTTTAAATTCCATATAATCATTTCTTGTTTTATAAAATAGGATTATTTTCATACTTTTATCGTGATCTATATAATAAAAGCAATGTGACGTCCCAAATTTTTTGACGGTTTTCCTAATGGAAGGCAAAGCGATTAATTTTAATTTATTACGTAATAAATAGGTAAAAAAACTTTTTTTTCTATCATTATGACGTCATTCCTTTAACCATTCAAAATCATTTCTTGTTTTATTTATAAAAATGCTTTATTCATACGTTTTATTTGAAAACATATAAGCAAATATTTTTCTTTATATGTGACAAATTAGCATTATGAAAGTAATTTTAAATTCTCATCGTTATTTTTTTTTTGTTTTATCATCGGTATTTAAAATAATTCTTTTCATATAAGTCAATACTAAAATATCTAACTTTTAATTTATATATTTGGAAATAGAAGTTTGTTTGTTTGTTATCATAAACATTTGACTAATATTCCATGTGATTCTAAACTGCATTACAGAAGAGACAAAGTATGACGATAAATAACTATTAGGTGACATTATCTGAAAAAAAAAAACATTTTATACTCCTCATTGATTTAATTAATATTAAAAATTTTACTATGTCATTATTATATGCTAGTATAAAATGGTTTAGATGAAAGAAGCACATCGCGTTTTTCTCGCGAAATTGGACGATTTTGTACCAACGCCAAGTAACGATGGTTGGACTAAGATAGTTTCTCGCTCTTTTCAGTGTAATTGGGATAATTTAATCTGCAAATATTGCTTAAAGTGTTTCTTTGTGTTCAAATTTTTTAAAAATTGTTTAAATGTCACACTTTTTTATATTTTCGCTTGCAAATTTAGCCAAATAAGTGTTTCACTGTTTTTTTAAATAGCAGTAATTGAGATATTTCTTTACATTTTTATCGTCAAAAAACTGTTCAATATATTATATTTCTCTGAGTTAGAGAGAGACGCAATTTTCGACATTTTTGACTTTTAGTTTATGATTCCCACATAACTTGTGGCATTTTGTTATTTGGCTACGTATTTGGATAGGTAGTTTGAGGTAACTAGTACCGAGTGCTCACCCACTGGTCCGGTCAGGGAAATTGGGAGGCCAAGACATGACTTGAAAGTTTCTGGAATGTTCCTGACGATTCCACCCTCATGAAACAGGATGCATTATCCTGTTGGTAAACGCCCTCCCCCCAACCTGTTGTCAAAAATGGGCGAACCTGCTCTGCAACGATGTTGACGTAGCGTCAGGGAGTGTTCTATGGAGTTTACTGATCCTAATGAGCTCCATGAAAACATGTCCCACACCTTAACACCCCCGCAACCGGCTTGTCTGCGTCCCACGGTGCATCCGGGAGCCAGAGTTTTCACCCACGCTCGTCGATGTAAAACCAATTTTTTTTTGTAAAATTTTCAATTCATCAACCGTTTTTTTTTTTTAAATTTTTAAAATGTCACACACCCGAGCATCTTTAGGCTTAGCGAATGAAACTGATTCAATGATAATTGTATTTTTGAAGATTCTATTCCTAAAATGACAGCTTGATGAGAAGAACATTCATTCCTCTTCTGATTGCAGTCACAGTTAGCGATGCTCATAGATCCAAAATAATTCCTGCTTAGCTCAATTATTCTTATATAACTTCTTTACGTACTTTAATTTCGATCCTCGCGTCCCCCATGCGATTCATTCCACCACATCACTCTAAAACCAAATGTTACACGTTTTGGTGACAGAAGCCCTAAAGGTAAGCTGTTACAATAAACTTTTTTTTCAAATTTTAAATTTTGATGCGTCATTTCTACATTGTTAGCCAATCCCTGTTTAAAAAATTACAAAATATAGGAAGAAGGATTCTTTAAACAGAAACCAAAATTTATGACAATCATTACTCTTATGCCAGAAAAGTAAAACTAGAAAGATATTTTCATTTAATATTTCCAACAAATTCCTCTTTTAATCTTAAAAAAAAATTTAGTTAGGACATTTAAATGTGATATATTCATCGACCGCCCTAGAGATTTTGATGCATGAGTGCATACACGCACTCTACACCTAACAGCTAATACCCTGCGTATAAAGGCCTAGTTGGGTTTGGAATGTCAAAGCTAGTATTTTACAAATTGCACAAATTCGATAATAAGGTACCACAAAAAGATATACCACAATAAACTGCAAGCCACTGTGGCCGAACGAGGGCCGAATGGTAGAGCGCTGCTCTTCGATGCCGGAGTTCGCGGGTTCGAATTCTGCCGATGGCATGGATGTTCGAAATCGGCTGTAAGCAGTAAGTCTCGTTATTATTAGTCAGTTCATAAAAAAACAAGCGACTAATGCAAAGCACAAAGAAATTTAAAACTTAAAGGTGAAAAAAGTGTTAAAAAATTTATCATTTCGACTTCTTAAACCTTGAAAGCTAACAGTTTTAAAAACATAATTTTCCAACATACATAAAAAAATTATCTTTTCATACATGTCGCATCCATTAAATATATTGTTAGAACGTTGTAACAAAAAGACACTTTTTTGTTAACAAAAATGATAGCAATGCTGACGAGCATGATCACTAAACATGGAATGAAGTTTAAGATAAACTTATTGTTTAAATAAAATACAACTCTGTAAACAACTTAGAACCTAAAGTTTATGCACGCACGCACACACACACATACACACATGTGAGGAAAAGTAAACTGGATCGAGAAAATAATGTAGGCATTTTGAATAAAACCCCTAAGACACCCCGAGAAAATTCCCAGGGGTTTTCAAATCTTAAATCAAGGGCTGAAAATTCTCGTGTCCTTTTGCATTTCCCTTTTTAATCCCTCACCTCAATGGACCACTGGGGCTACCGTTGACGCCCTCACAGAAGGGGTGTAACCAATTGTAACTCTACATTACCCTAGCGGACCATTTTGAAAATTTCCAAACAAAAAGGAGATACACGCTGTGGGAGG
>CM063500.1:120651376-120660876 GCA_032207245.1 Pardosa pseudoannulata | reverse complement strand
AACATTATTATTATAAGATTATTATTTAATTTTGTTCACATGAAACAATGTAAAAAAAGCATAAATGTGTACATCCAACCGTAAAAGCATAAGTTCACTTATCCGAAAAATAACTTGTAAATTATAAACTCTTGTTTTATATCAAATAAAATGTAAATATGATTATTTATTCTGCAAATTCGCATCCATGATTAAGAGTAATGTCATTTACTCTACATCATGATGAATATTTATTTTTAATTTTCAAATTCTTAACAATTTTTAGTTTAATTTTGTTATAAAAATTTAATTTTGTCCTATGCCTTTAAAGTGTTGAGTTTACGGAATGAAAGAGATATCTTAGCTCAATATAATATAAAAATTAAGATTTTAATCTGGAGGGTAAGTGAATTTTATTATTTTTTTTCATGTAGCGTGTATATTTAGGTGTCTATCTCTTGAAGTTGAAACACGGTTGCAGTTATTTCTGCACCTAAATAGTGATCAACATTTAAAGGTAGAATTAATTACTTTTTAATTTGTCTTCATTTGTATACAATTCAAACTGTTGTGAAATTATTTGGCGAAAATTGCGTTTTAAATGAACTGAAAGTTTACGGATAAGCGATTACTCAAATGAACTGACCAAATTCGAATCGATTTTAATCAGTTTTAATTCATGACTCCGGTGCACAACAAATTAATTTTCCTCTCGCCTACTAGCCTGGTCCAAATGAAAGTTTGAGTTGTTTTCATTTAATGCAGACTTGTCACCTTTAAATGAGTTAAGAAGAGGGAACAATAATTCTTGTATTTAAAATCCCTGTCGACTCGCGCAAGATGCTGTACTTGCTGCAAAAGAATATGTCGAGTCGTAATCGACATTGGACGTTGTGGACGTTGGGAGCCGGTTCGCACGTTCGTCGCGACGTCACTTGCTAGCTGGCTCGTTGGCTCGCATCATGTCCGCAAGGTGACGTCACAACGAACGCGCTAACCGGCTCGCAACGTCCACAGTCAGAACAAGTAATAATATTGTGTTTTTAAAATTGGGCATTTGTGAAATATTATTTGCCTTTTGGCATGTGTAACACTATAATTTTTATGAAATATCTGAATGTTTTTGTTAATTGTGTCGATACGAATCACTCCTACCACCGGTGCTTAACACTAGAATTACGTTGGGTGTCATTTTGACCCCTTGATAAGTTATCTGCATGTTTCTCTATATAATATAATATATTTGTGAAAAATAAATTGAAATAACGCAAATTATGACAACGACAGTTTGTTTTTAAAAATATACAGACTTTGCAGGTATGTAAGATCAACTAAACGATTTACTACGTTCTCTCCTAAACTTGGATCACTTGGTCTCATTTCATCTTTTCCTCAATAGGGAAATCCGTTTAATAAGTATTTTGTCCTAACGTCTATTTCTAGCTAAAATTTTATTCCGAATTCATCGAGCTTGTTAGGCATAGACTGCAAAAAACGGCATCTTGTTTTTGTAGGGAATAACTGTTCATCAGACGTAATATTTTCATTTCGTTTGTGGCAAAGCCTACAGTTTCCTATAAAAATATTCCATACCTCGGGTATTAGTGTAAATTTATCACACTGCAAACGCGAAGACTTTGTTGGTTTATTTTCAAAACGAAGAAATTTCGTAACTTCCGGAAACCTATCTCTACTCATAGTTTCATGAAAAATCTTTGGTCCCCGAGTCTTGGACCACAAACTGAGAATGGGTAAGCCCTTGGCGGCTCATGCCCCCTTAGGTACGACAACGCTATGAATGCTTCCAGTTCTGCTAATAAAATAGGGAAAGTGTCATTATGAAGTTGTCTTCAACATCAGTCTATAGCCTGCCGTATTTCTAGGTATAATCATTTGTTAGGGCTAAGATAAAAATACGATTTTCTTAAAATCTTTACTATTTGTAAATCACAATGATTTAGGAAAAGTCGAGAAAGGCTTAAGATAATTGCAAAAAAATAGAAGAGCTGTCAGAGATAAAAGTGCGCTAGGTGTCCAAATGACCCCTTCCGTAATTCTAGTGTTAAACCTTTTTCGTTGCTATCTCTCTTTTTCCCAGAACAAAAGTTGGTTCAAACTCTAACACATTTTACAGGAAGGAAAGAAAACTCGAATTGAGAGCTTTTTAATGGCGCGAAAAGGTCACCGTTTGACATTTACTGCTTCAATGTGGATGATGAAAATCATTAAGAAAAGGAACAGTTTTCGACGCTAAAGTAATTAATCTTTAATCCGAAAACAATTAAGTGGAATATTTTACCCAATTCATGTTTATCGTTAAACGTTCTTTAATATCCTCAAAGATAATATGTTCAACTTGTAGTATTAAATGCAAATTTAGACTATAAAGCAATTTCTTATTATTTATGGACAATTACGTGTCTAATGAAAACTCTGACACGTTAGGGAAAAGTTTCATTGTAAGGAGTTTTATTTTAATATTACTTTATACAGGGCCGTAGCCAGAATCTGGATCCCGGAGGGGAGAAAAACTGGACAAAGCTGTTCCCGGTAATTTCGATAAATTTCAACTAAAATAAACAAACAAAATACTTATTAAAACAAACTATAAAATGTATAAATAAAGTACAGGATGTTTCAAAAATGACCGGTATATTTGAAAAATCAATAAAAACTAAACGGACACTGATAGAAATTCACAGTTTATTGCAATATGGTTGGACAATAGTAGATGTTCAGGCAGACAAACATTCAAAATTAGTTACAATGTTCCACAACAGATGACGCTACAGTTTAGAAAAATCTAAATTACGATATTTGTCTGTGGGGATTCTTAGTAGACCAGGTGTATCACCACTATCCAGAAACAATCGAATAACTGGAACAGTACATCTGTTCTGCACGTGAAGCCATCCCGCCCGAGAAGTTGACACGGGTTTCTGATCATTTCGTTCTCAGAATGCGCCAGATTATTGCTGCGCATGGTGAATATCTGGAAAATATCGTAGTTTAGATTTCTCCAGACTGCAGCGCCATCTCGTGGGGAACATTGTGACTCATTTTAAAAGTTTGTCTGCCTAAAAATTTAATATTGTCCCAAGCATATTAAATTAAAATAAATTAAACCGAAACTGTTGAAACTTGTTGAGTAAAAAATGTTTAAGGATAAAAAATGTTTAAATTGATGCATAACCTTTAAACTTTAATAAATTTATTTTATTATTTTTTTTTTAAATTTCTAAACATTTCTGAATCGTTTAAAACAAACTTTCGTTGGTATATTCGAATTAGAACCTGTATAACTGCACAATTATATATGCATTTCGCATATATAATTGTTATATAAAATTGTTAAAAACCATTATCAGTAAAAGTCGAAAACTATTTGTTGGCCGTTGTAATGTTTAGTTGTTTTGTTTGCATTCTGACCTCTATATAACGAAAAACTTCAATATAACAAGTAATTACACAGCTTTCAAATTTATTAGCCGTAGACTGATAAAACCTAATGCAGATCTTACTCTTTTGATTGCAATCTGAAGCTAAAAATTTCCATGTAATGCTAACTCAAACATGGTTAGACTTAAAATGTTGGAATTTTGTATTTAGGAACATTAAAACATCTCATTTTGCACCTCTCCTTTTGATTGACATCGGCCCTCTACACGACGAAAAATTTCAAACAACACTAAGCTGTGAATTTTTTTTTTATTTAAGAATAGGGTAACATTTAGTGGTGCACTGCCTGTTTTGATGGCACCCTAAACTCTATATAACTAAAAAGTTTCAATATAACGTATATTAATGCTGTGGGAGAATAACTTAAAATCGATTAGGCATAAATGTTAAAATTTTAACATCTAGTTTTGCATTTCTTTTTTGGATTGCAATAGGCATTCAGTATTACGAAATATTTCAATATAACGTGCATTTAGCTTATCTAAACAACTATTAGGTAAGAATATTTCAACTAATATTAGGTTGGGGAAAAAGAAATCTATCATTTTTTTCGGTAGGTGGCTCTAGTGATTGATATCTCGTAAAGTATCACTCACACAATTTCAACTTTATGCTCGTTGTCAAGGTGACATTTCAGACTAAAATAATATTGTTACTGTTTTTTGTTTGGTCCATTCAGTTGTGAGTTATGGGGAGTTAAAAATGGAAGTCAACAAAGAGAAAATTCGGTACATTTTACAGTTTTTCTTTGATAAAGGCGAAAATGCCATCCAGGTGGATGGAATTGTGAATGGTGTTTATGGTGCCGATACTGTAACAGCTAATGACGTGCAATTTTGGTTTCGTAGATTCCGTTCAGGCATTTTTGATGTTCAAGTTGCACCTTGCACAAGCAGGTTACGCAGGCCCGTCGTCGAAAATGTCGATAAAATTGCAGAAATAATCGAAGTTGACCGGCATGTTAGTAGTCGTAGCATCTCCCAAGAGCTAAAGATAGACCATTAAAGAGTTTCAAGCCCTTTACGCAAAGTTAGGTTAAAAAAGAAGCTCGATGTTTGGGTGCCACACCAATGAACACCAAAAAACGGGATGGATCGAATTTCCGTCTACGAAGCCTTAGGCAAACGGAATGAAATTGATCCATTTCTTAAAAGGATGTTGACAGGGGATAAGAAATGGGGCAAATACGACAATATTGTGCGAAAACGATCGTGGTCAAAGCGCTGTGAAGCAACTCTCAAACGGTGGCCAAACCAGGACTAACGGCAAGGAAGATTCTACTGTGTATTTGGTGGGACTGGAAGGAAATCATTTATTATGAGTTGCTTTCCGTGAGTTGTTTGCAAACACTAAATTCAGAACTCTAATGTCAACGACTAGACCGTTTGAAGCTAGCGATTGACCAGAAACGGCCAGAATGGGTCAACAGAAGAGGTGTTGTGTTCCATCAGGACAACGCTAGGCCACACGCGTCTGTAGTGACTCGGCAGAAACTCAGGGAGCTTGGTTGGGAAGTTTTAATGCATCCACCAAACAGTCCAAACCTGGCACCAAGCGATTACCACCTTTTTCTCGCATTGCAAAACTTCCCGAGTGATAAGAAATTGGGATTAGGAGAAGATTGTAAAAATCAACTACTAGAGTTTTTTGCCAATAATGACAAAGACTTCTACGAGAGAGGCATTATGAAGCTACTTTTAAAATGGCAACAAATTATACAACGAAACGGTGCCTATTGGACCCAAATCGGACAATCCGAAACATGTTAAATAAAGTCATTAATAGCATTCAAAAATAATGGATTTGTCCCCCCAACCTAATATAACATCTTATAGAAATGTTTAAATTTGTATAACTTTAACATAACATCTGGATTTCCTTTTAATCTGTTGACCTTAAAAATTCTTATAGGCTTTATATACAATGTGTAGATATTTGATTAGTCCAGGGTTTTATTGTTCAGAGAGGGTAAAGTGGGACTTTGAATTAGATGACTGCAGCGTTGTAAACGACAAAACAGCTTTGTCTAAATGACAATTTCTGTGTACCTCGGTGATCAAAGATTCAGGTTAGAATCAGAGATTTAAGCTATACTATTACATCCTTACGAGTCTTGATGTAGTAAAATCTGAGAATAAAATAGGAAGCACTCGGAAACGTTCTTGAAAATTCGACGACGTAATCGAAAAATAATCGAATTTCCAATCTGCGTCAGCTAAGCCGTTATTATTACGTCAATATAACTGCGAGTGTAAGTGCAAATCATGACGTCTAGAGAAGGAAATAGGTGGACTGGGGCTAAAAAGAAAATCTCGTTCCCAGATTAATGCCCCCTCCAAAGAACGGAACACCCCGAGCCAATACTCTCGTAAAAAAAAGCACACACACATTAAATGAATGAATAAACCAACATAAAAGCTCCCAGTAAATGGCAATATGAAGAAACCGGCCGAGATCCTTTCTGCCCAGACTCCATCACGTTTTCGCTTCGAGATTGTTCCGTGACGTCAGCCATTGACGTCATTTTGGGAAAAAGCAACAGGCTCCCTCTCCCGTTGCCATGCCAACCCCTTTTCGGCCCGGTCCAATGGCACACGGGATCTGCAGCGGATTTTCGGGAACAGTTTCTGGTTTATTTTTAGGAATATCTGGATGATAGGGGCTTTGCCTGTAGATTGGGAAGAGATAGGCCAGGATTTCGCGTTTGTTAATATTTGATGGGGGGGGGGGGAAGCCGCACCCACCACGCACATTAATAAGAGAGCTCTTAATATCTGGAGAGGGCGGAAGTTGGTGAAAAAAAAAACCCGCAGCAGGTTGGATGGAGAGGAATTTCGTACGTCAGAGGCGGAGGAAATGAACTCTGGAAGGTTAATGGGATTCCTGCAAATCTGTTCGTTAACAGGTTCGCACTGATTCACTTTCCACATGGAATATAAATACCGATACTCGGGGAAATGACGTTTCTCCTCAACGTTTGGGGTAGCAGATATCGAACGAAGGGTTTATTTCGACATTTCATTGTTGCCGTCTAAAATAGGTTTCTTGTGCCGTAGCTCTGTTTCCATACATTTTAAAAGTTGGGCTAAAATAAAATTGTTGGATAAAGAATTGTAGTTAGGCCGTGAGAGAAACAGCAAAACTTGAACATAAAAAAAGGAGTTAATTGAGACAACCCATATCTTTGCAGCCAAAACTTTTCATTCATTTATATAGTTCTCAATGCAAAATTGCAATATATTGCCACTAATTGCTTTTCATGTATCCCCACTCAGCATAACTATTTTTATGGTGATATTTTTATTTCTTGGAGTGCAGAATGCAACCAACAAGAGAAGTGCCCAGTCACATGTTATGGCAATCCTACGTAACTTTTTAAACTCTTGGATGGCTAAAGGATTTTGGGGTAGGCTCGATACATATGTGATAACGTACAGATGTCGAGAGAAAAAGAGTCGAAACTGGTTCAGGAATGGACAAATTGGGCATTTAAAATCCACTATATAATGATAGCCTAAGTTGGCCGTCTGTCCTCGAATTTATGAAGCTGTTGGACCCGGAACGGATAGAAGCAGTCATCCATATTGGATTCTTGGTGAGTTAGGGTTAGCAAAATTCAAAGCGGGTTCGAAAACATTGGAAATCCACCCCTTCCCCCCTTTTCTATAGTTTAATGCCAGTATTTGAAGCCCTATTTTTCCCGGTTAAGAGCAGGCTATGATTAAGTTCACCAATTTATTGCATAATAAGTAGATGAAAATAACATTTATTTCTAGCATTATGGCTTCATTCCATCTCATCTCATTTTATCCATTTTTATTTTATATTATTTAAATACCGTCTGCATTATTTTCATACTATATAGGTTAAATTGTGCTACACAGTACGAATAAAAATACAAAAGCGAACAAGTTGCATAATAATATAGGAACGTGAAAAAATATCCAGTTAAAAATATTTTTGAACTGTTAACAGGAAATATAAAATTCCTTCCAATACGCCGTCGAGGCAGAAATACGAGGCAGCAGCTAAGTATTGAAATAAGAGAGAAAAAATTATCTCTTATTGTTATTATAACTTTGATTTAAAATCGATATCGTAATTAACATCACACGCTAGAAGAAAATAAAAGTGAACAGGGTTACGCGCGTATGTCATACTCAGAGGATGTTTCTGTTACAAAATCACTACAGGAAAGACAATAAAAAATTAAGAGAGAGAAAAATGCATTCATAAACATATTTATAAATGCTATTGGAGTTATTTGCCCATTCTCCGCCAGTACATATCCTGTGTTCCATATGCTGTGGTGTAGTACATTGCTGTTGTTATTTCAAAGCCATTAATAACCCAAATTTGCTTTATATCGTCTTTAATTATATTATAGTAAAATGCCACTGATCTATATTACAATATTCAAATATAGAACAAAAGACAAGGAAATATGTTAAAAAATATAAAAAAATTAAAAAGTCAAAGAAGCACTCCACGTGCTACACCTGAAAGAAAAATTGCCAAAGTCCAGGAGCACGCTGCATTCTTTTCCTTCCTTCTCCACTACTCCAGCAACCCTATACTTTTTCCATTATCCTGTGCTGATGTGTTCGTTGTTCCATTGTCCTGTGCACAATGCGTCCTTTCCCGGCTCTGTCCAGAAAGACCACGACTCCAAGGACGGTCCCGAATCGCCTCCTGGAGACCCATCACAACTCTCCAAAACTTGGTCAAGTTTAAGTGCAATCGTTTTCATACCACACGCTTCCTGGAGTCGCGAAAAAATACTTGATCATTCAACCCACAACGTGTGAGTGCGGCGAGCAAATCTGTTTCGCAAACCTTATGTCAAACATAGCTACACTCTCACCCCATATATATTCTTCTGTTACACTTTTCGCAAACAACTTGATTCTTTCTGTTTATTTGGGCATTCAGCACATCTTTTTTTTGTAATACTTACAATATTTTGCATACCTCTAAAATTCTTTAATGGATGAGTTAAACGTTAATGTATATTTCTAAAGTATGTATCATTTCAGAAGATATCAGTAGATTTGAAACCTTTAACACTGTCAGATTTTCAACTGACCTCCTGTTCTCAGCCCAAAGGTGGCATGTTTTCATGTCCTTTTCTCACAAGTAAACAAGTTCGAAATCGAAGAAAATAGCAGTGAAATTATTGACGTTATCCAGCAACAAGGAATGTTGTTCAACATGATGTAAAAACCTCAAAGAAAAACACCATTGGATATTGACAACGAGTCCTCTGTTTACCGCTCTCAGCACGACACGCCGCTAGGGAGGAGGCTTCCGGCTATTCTGGGACCCAGAGGTCTCGGCTATCGAGGGCTATTGCTGAAACGAAAGGGTTAAAGTATAAGTAAGATGCGTAATTTAACTATTTATATAAGGAAATATTCGATGATTTATTATTATTAATTATTATTATTATTTATTATTATTTTGAGAAATACAGAGAGTGGCTTTTAGCATGCTGTTTCTGTGTGTTTGTCATTTGTCGTTATACAAAAAAGCCGAAGACCGCATTTGAATTTTGATTTCTTTACTTGCTAAAATAATACTAAGGAAATATTTCTGTACTTTTTCCATATAAAGAACATACTTTAACTCCCCTTTTTCATAAAAGGTTTGGTGATTTCTCTCTTAACCCCTTCCCTGTTTTGCCCGTAGGCCGTACGGGCACAGCTTTCGGGTCTTTACTGATTTGCCCGTACGGCGTACAGGTCATCTGATTTCTATTTCGCTTGCACTGTTTAGGCCGTATTTTTTCCAATTTTAGTAAAAAATTATTCCAGTAAATGATAGTTTGCATCTCGTTGCCACGTAGCATCTCCAGTTTTGATTTTCTTTTATTTATCCGAGTAAAGTAATCGATCCTTTTTAATTTCGTATCACTTTTGTTTATTGTATTTTCTACTCTGATTGGTTCAAAACCGCGGGTTTTTTCGCACGTTTTGTATCAGAAGACGAATTGTTATCTTTCAGTGTATAGCTTTCTGGTTATATTTTACTAACCGCCTGATCATTTTATTGATGTAAGAGTT
>CM063500.1:120643876-120646376 GCA_032207245.1 Pardosa pseudoannulata | reverse complement strand
TATTTCAATTCCGTAAAGCTCGAAATCAGTTTGCAATAACTCCCAAAAGAATTTCCATAAAACCTTAAACCCTATTTAAATATTTTATCCCTAAATGTACCGCTTAGGTTCTGAAACTGATTTTAATAATTTCTGAAAAACTCTAGTTAAAAATTTAGGTTACATAATGAAGTATCGTTAACTTAATTAACTTTTTTTACCCTAATGAAATAGTCTAAAAGTTAGCCCTATCATTAGTTACTTTGGAAACGTGTTTTAAACTTATAACTGTCAAAGTGACGGACAAGAATTCTCTATCATATCTTTAACTAAAACTATAATAAATAAGGGATACAACCTATTAAAATTTTGATTGAAACAGACACGGGTAATGTAGGACTGCTTTTGAATAATTGTGCGTTTCCGTGAAAAATTATGGATCTTGTCTGAAATCTGCAATTATGACTTTATCGTTACTTAATTATTTTTCTTCAGAAACGAGATTTTTGCAATTCACGGCGATAATTAAGATCTTAACTTATATTAGCTAGAAAATTCGATATTTTAGATCGTATCTTTATTTCTTATTGTCCATAAAGGACTTTATTAAGCAAAGTTAATTGCGCACGAATGTAGAAATGTTAGTTTTTCATCTTCGTAAAAATTCTCAGTCAAATGTTATTTTGTTGAAACTTCGCAACACTTCAGACACTTATCTGTATAGTGTGACGTAGGATTTCTCGAACTTTTAGATTGTGTAAAAACCTTTCGTAATCAGGTCTCGGCAGCAGAAAAGGGAGTCCAAATTAGAAATAGGTGCAGGGATTTTTTCTCGTGTGGGCAAAATGGCGTAAATGCATTGAGACTAATCGGCTGTTGCATGAAGTGTATAGTGTAAATGCAGTGTCATCTCGAGAAACCATACCTTAAATCAAACGTGCGAACTTCTGGCATGTGGGAAGTGTGTGTTCGCCCACTTGAACGACGAGGTAAAAACTGTAACACAAGAATAGTTAAGACTGGCATCGCACGCACACATAATTATATATATATATATATATATATTGTGTATATGTATGTTTGTAAATATGTATATATATATATATATATTATGCATATATACTATATGGAAATGACTACGACTGAAATAGATATCTAAAATTCTCCATTCTTTTACCTTCTCGTTTCGTAATGCCTCATTTCCCAGGCAAAAGTGTTCTCCGGCTTAAATTCTTTATATCCATCTATCCGAAAGAATGCTGGAACAAATGCTCATTTTCTCTTCACTGGTCCCCTTTTTCGGCTATCCCAGGAAAAAAGGTTTCGCTTCTGCCATCATTAAATGGCTACTTGTGCCTTTTCGGGCTAGCTTAAATTACCGAGGCTTACTCTTAACTTTCATGGTTGATTAGTTTTAAGTTTTGTAAGAACATGATCGTCGGATTCTCTCGTCCAGACGAAAATGGGCGTATTCTTAGAACATTCTATGAAGATCTTTCGCTCTCTGAAGATGGTAGGCCGACCGATGTATTCCACAGCACTGGACTTCGTTTTTTCGAGCACAATGACTGCAGCTGAGTTAGATTGACAAGTTAGCCCTGGCATTTACGATGTAGGCTAATTTTGCTGATGTAATAGGTTTTGGTGTGGTTTGGTTTGCAGCACTACGATATGCAACAAGAGGGTTAACGAGACCTGCACCCACTGCTTCAAACCGAGTTTGAACGGATACGAACATCTATGCTACAATGGCATTCGAACCCACCAACGCCGGACCTAAACATTCAGCCATCATTCGCCCTGGTATAATGGGTGAAGAATAATTCAACGGTAACACAAACACGCACGCACACACACACACATACATACATACATACATATATATATATATATATATATATATATATATATATATATATACACATACATACACGTAATGAGACAGACTTCTCGATGGGTGGTTGCAGTCATGGCCATAAAAGTGACACCGTTTCAGCTCTCAAGATCTTTATTAAGATAACGATGAAGGACGGGTTCCCACGTCATCCTAGGGGCTGGACAAACGGAGGGGTGGGTTAGCATGAGGTTCTATGTACAAGACGCGTAACACCTGGGTCGACATCTGTGGGAAAATATCTCTAGCAAAATCTGTCTCCGACAGCGTGCATCTCCTTTTTGTTTGGAAATTTCCTAAATGGTCCGCTAAGGCCATGTAGGTTTATAATGGGTTAAGCCCCTTCTCTGAGGGCATCAACGGTGGTCCATTGAGGTGAGGGGTTAAAAAGGGGAACGGAAAAGGACGAGGGAATTTTTAGCCCTTGATTTAAGTTTTGAAAACCCCTGAGAATTTTCTTTACACACACACACACACACACACACACACACACACACACACACACACACACATATATATATATATATATATATATATATATATATATATATATATATAATCCGATAATTATAAAACTGCTGGACATTATAGCCCCTAATATTTCTACTTTCCCGGGCTACTGGACAA
>CM063500.1:120621376-120638876 GCA_032207245.1 Pardosa pseudoannulata | reverse complement strand
ATGTTCTCGTATAAAAGGTCACTTTAGATGTTAGCTGCTCCCCCTCTCCCGACGAACGGAAATCCTGGCTTGAAAAATGTAGAGAGAACTCTTGAATTTCAAAAAATATTCTTTCGAGTCCATGCTATTACCCTCAACAGAATCACACGATGGCAAGAATCTCAGTAGGTAAAGGTCGTTAGACTACAAAACCCAGCGATAAAAGTTTTCCAAGTCGTTCATCGTCACCTCCGCGGCGCTAACAGGCGCACGCGCTTTGCGTGCCTTCTCCCCATCCCGAAAATGAAGGAAGCCCTCTCATGCAAAAACTCGGGCCCCGGCGATCAGAAAGCCAGGTCACGAACCACAATGAAGAAACTGTCTTTAAAAAAAGTTATTCTTCTAGTTTGGGGAATTTTTTTTTTCTATCTTTATGGCTCGGCGCGCGTGATATCTACAACTTCTTTTTCTTCGGGGGAAGATGCTCTTAAAAAGTTTTTGATGTTTTCTTTCCACGTAAAGCTTCTTCCGCAAAACGAACTTGTTCTCTCCTTTCGTTAGGGTAGACGTATCCCCCCCCCTTTTTGGATGGTTTACGTTTAAGACCGACCAAAAGTATCTTTTACGTAAGAGAATTACACGAAATGAATTTTAAAGTACTGTCCGTATAATGCCATAGCTTTTATCAAAATAAAAAAGTTTGTGCTGAGTACTTTATCGAGTAGTCCATTATACGCTACTTTATTACCCATTACGCTCGGAATGTATTTTCCGGGTTAAGGAACACTTAACACTTTTTAAAACTACAGTTTGGTACTGTTTAACGGCAGTGTGTTTGTAACGGAAGTATGAGTACCAAACGGCCCTTCTCGCGCCTACTGGATGAAACCAAATGAGTTTTTTATTATCAATGTCAAAGAACAATTAGCATATAATATACAAAAGGGTTTGGTTTTGGTTTTGGAGCTCTACGGCATACTTTTTGCAACACGAGGGCTAATGACGCCGTATACAAAAGGGAAATGAAAGGCAAAAAGGAAAATGCTAAAAAGAATCCAGAAAACTTTCATTTGTTTCATTCGGCCTCAAGTCCCCCAATACCTCGCGACCAGATGAACTCCCCTACAATACAGAATGAAGTCACCAACCCTAATAACGTGATCGGGTACAAAAGGGGCTGGGCCAGACACCCAGTTCAAAAAGGGGATGAACCAAGCATTCGTGTTGCTTGTAGCGAGGCAGGTATTCTAGTTGGATCCAAACTTCTCCCATTTTTCAGGAGCAGTTCGAGTCTTCAATTCTTCGTTGTTTCTGAGGGATATAAAATTTCTTAGGAAGTCGTTTTATTGTGTTAAATGGAACATGGGAATGTCAAAGTTCTAGAACACCGGTACCTTTATTAGCCTTCGAATTGCTTTCGAAGTGGCTTGGTTTGGTTTGGAGCGATGCAGACTACTTTTTTGGAACACGAGACTTACTGTTTAAAGCCAATTCCAAAGGCCACGAACAGCCATGTCCCAGTGAAATTGGAACCCACGAATTCCGACACACACACACACACACACACACACATACACACACACATACATACACACACACATACCGGGTGGTCTAAAAAAAACTTCCCCTATTTATGAGTCCTTAGTGGCCGAACCGTTCAACCAATGAAAATGAAAGTTTAGATATAGTTATTTGCCACCCATTTGCGTCATACGTCTCTCGTTCCAACGCCATTTAAGGTTTTTTCATGCTCTGATCCATTTGCAGACAAAAAAGTGGGTGTTGCCATTCGAAAATTTCGAATTTTTGTCAGTGCAACCGTAATTGTGAGAAGTTTATTGTTTTAAATCATCCCAATCGGGAGCTCCTATATTCAAATAACTGCATCCAAACTTTCATTTCGATTGGTAGAACGGTTTGATCACTAGGGACTCATATATAGGGGAAGTTTCTTTAAGACTACCCGGTATATATACTCACCCAACGAGTGAAAATGTCAGTCGAAAGATCCCACATGAAGTTAAATTCCATGTTTTTTGGCTGGAGAGACTGGCTTGCAATATCACAGTTTTGTCGTCCAAGGCACTTCACCCACACTTTAGCCGAACGATGTCCGATTGTTTAGGGTGCTGGCCTTCGGAACCGGAGTTCGCGGGTTCGAATTCCACTATGCCATGGATGTTCGTAGCCGTTCGGAATCAGCTTTAAGCAGTAGGTACCGGCCTCATGAGCCCTCGTGTTGCAAAATGTAGACCATAGCACTCCAAAGACAAACCAAACCAATCACCCATACTTTAAGATCTAGCGAAATAATTGGCAAACATCTTTTATCTTCATTTTACAAATCAGAGAAATGACAAACGCATTTTACATACACAGTACCTTGGACGATTTGCGAAAATGCCGTCCTGAGGAGGTGGAAATTACGTGGATTTAATATGAGAGTGAAGCATAACTCAGCGGTTCTTTAGTGTTCTCTAATAATAACCATAGTGTCGAGAAGGCAACAATGGCATAAAAAATTTAAAGTTAGTTATTCAGAATTTTGAAGCATTTCAGTGGCAAGAATCTTTGTTATATAGTTATATACATATAAATATCCACAAATATGTATATATGCATACAAATACATGTGTATATATAATGTAAATATACGTATATACAGTGGACTCTGCTTAATGTGATCCGTTTGGAACACCGTGATTTTGATAATAACGGATGGATAGCAATAAACGATTTGAAAAAATTAGATAAATTTACACACACACCCCCTTTAATTCAAAGGTACTACATTTCAAAATAAAATGAAAAAACTCTCCTTGTGCTGTATATTATCCTTTAAAACATAAGTATTGTATACGTAATTTAAAAAATGGATGCATTGTGGACTGTGTATCTTTTTTTCTAAGTAACTCGTTTATAAAATGTTCTTAATCATAATGTTTTTTAAAGTCGTCGATGCAGTTCCTAGGCTGAGAAATGTTGAACTGCGCTGCAGCATGGCGCTGACTCCCATTTGGTAACCTGTCATAACGATTTATAGTTTCGATCTTTTGTTTTAACGTTATATCATTTCTCGTGAACTGCACGTGAGCGAGCGAGGCAGAAAATGGGAAGACGCTCCTTCTCAGTTCCTATAAGAATGGGTTGACATTCTGTTTGTCGGACAACCACTGACCACCGGCAGGGTGTGCGTATTTCTGAAAAGTTCCAGGAACGTGCCATACTCCACTCCTTTGTCATTCCCCATTTTCCTTGGTAGAAGAGGGAGAATTCTCGGAAATTCAAAGAACAGCGAAGGGAAAGAAAAGAATGGGTTCCTTCCGAATACATTGCGAATATTCCTTTGCCAGTTAAAATGGGGTTCGAAAACGGATAACATTATCCGATGCAACGATCCCATAAAGCAATCATTTTAATCTACAAGTGAATAGAAGAAATCGGGACCCAGAGATTTCGATAACAATAAGCGATGGATAGCATGAACCGCGATCCCATTAAAGTACATATATATCCCAATGTACATATCGAGTCCAATGTACATATATATATATATATATATATATATATATATGCTTGCATATATGTACAGTACGACCCACTAATAACCGGTTTACTTTACTAAAATTCGTGAGCAGTTAGCCATCTTTTCAGGTCGTACAGGCCTTCGTATTACGATTTTCATGCTTTCTTCTTGCATCCTACTTAAATTACGAAGCGTGTAAAAAACCACAGTAAAAAGCAATGTAGGAACCATGTATAGGTAGGTTTAACATACATTTTTATCTTAACTATTTAAAGTTTTTTAAAGATAAATCCTTTTTAGTTCCAGGCTAAAATGTTTCTCCCTTTTAAACTCGGTTTAGAAAATGTCTTCGGCACTTGTGCTTGATTACTTTCGTAAAAGAAAATTTGATTTTCAAAGTTAAAAAAAAAAAAATAGTTAACGGCCGTTGCCGCGTAATAACAAACAGGATACATTTTCCGACTATCAGAAGTTTTAACTATTTTCCGCAAGAAACTAAACTAACGTACTTAACCAGGACCAGAGAATTAATATACGGAAGAAAAGAAAAAAAAACCACGAGACGAGGGTGGGCCGATCGATTTTTCGTTTGGAACGGCCGAATGTTTTGGAGTTTCCTTGCTGCCTTGACCTATATGTACCGAGAAGCAGGACCATCCATTTCGCATTAATGTGGAAGATGAGTCGATTTTTCGAACACTGTTATGTTCGAATGCCTCTCCGTTCGAGTGGAGTGGAAGGAAAAAATTGCGGCAGTACTTGTGTAGTGAAAGCGTCTTACTGAATTAGTATCTCAGTCTAAATCATCTTGTTTCTTTTTTTCTTAAATCTTAACTGGGGCATACATTTGAGAAATATAAATCAATAAATGAAGAAAATAGGCTGATTATTTTAACTATATACCGTCGAAGACTTTTTATTATAACAGAAGTTTGGTTCATCGATAGAATGAAACGCGAGTATTTGTGTTTCCGTCTATTCTCCGTAAACAAGATTACGCGGAAAAGGGGTTGGGTTGCGAGCTCTACGGTCTACTTTTTTGCAACTCGAAGGCTCAAGAGATCGGGACCTACGGCTCAAAGCCGATTCCGAATGGCTACGGTCATCTATGCCCCAGTGGAATTCGAAATCACGAATTCCGAAACCGAAAGTCAGTGCCCAACCGTTCAACCATAGCATTCGTTGGAGCGTCGACTCCGAATGTCTACGAATATCCTTGCCACAGTGGGATTCGAACCCACGAACTCCGGCACCCTAACCATTCGGCCGGGGAAACGGGGTGAGCTATATGTACGAAAATGGGTTCCTTTGGGACACCTTGCAAAAACAATCTTAAAGCTTTTCTTCGAAATTCGAATTGCTTTTTGTTTATTTTACTTTTAAGTGATTATACAGTTGCACAAATGCATGTACCTTCAGGCATCTACCGGCGAGGGGAGATAAAGTTTTTTTAACCAAATCGTGATTTCGTGACTAGAGATCCGGCAGCTCATTTGGCAAATGCATCGATCTCCTATCCGGATGGTTTTAAGTTCGATTGGTTGGATTTGGTTTAGTTTGGAGGGCTACGGTCTATTGTTTTGCAACACGAGGGCTCATGAGACCGGGACCTACAGCTTAAAGCCGATTCCGAACGGCTACGGACATCCATGCTCCCGTGGGATTCGAAGCCACGAACTCCGGTACCGAAGGACAGCACCCTAATCCATGGACCATCGTTCGTTGTGAGTTCGAAGCTCGATCCAGCCAAAGATCCGTCCTGTTAATAATGGCGACTGAGGTTCTTGGTGCTCCAAGCTCAAACGATATATTTTGGAGGGGAAGGTTTCCAGCCTGGTTCTTGCTTCTACTCAATGACAAGGACAATTCAGCAGGGGAGAATGTTACTCGCTTCCTTAATCTACACGGAGGTAGATAAGTGAGTAAAAACTTTGAAACCGTGTTCGGCATAAGGATATCCGTCTCTATTGCGAGCTGCATCAGAAAATAATCTTTTCCTGGAGTCTATTTTGAAGACATTTGATATTGTTAGTTCGCCGAGCGGTCGAGTTCTCTCTATGTCCGATAATCCGTCACACCCTAGCCATTTTGGATACGACTTTGCATGGGTCTCGCATAAGGAGCAGTTATGGAGACGAAATAACCAGAGCCGTAGAATGATTAAACTTAACAACGGTTTGGTTTATTTAAAACCAGAAAGAAACGTTTGAGGAACCATAAACTCAAATGCTGATGGAACTTATCATCCAGAGATGAGATCACTCTTGATCCACCTGCTCTCTTAGAAATTCAGACGGGAGTCCCTTCCTTTTTTTCTTTTCTTTTCCCAGACAGGAAACCTCGGTTTTAGGGGGGTTGACACCCCCCTCATTTGACCCTTGTCCTTGGGGTAACAGAAACGCCTTTTGGCGCCTGGCCAACTCGGTCAAAGCCAAATTGCTTTTATCTGTCGGTGCTTTGATTAGCGACACCTTTGTCACCTCCGTGCGTGCGTCAAGAAAACCATTGCGGAGACAATACTGTCCTTTTCCATTGATAAAATGAATAAAAGTTCGCTTGACCACCGATCGGAGGGTGAAATCCTAAGATTGCCATTGGTCGGGCCGTTGAGAAATTCTATTGGCCAATTTCTTTTGGCAGTTGAATCCTTCGGAATTCTGTGCTTACACAGTTCCTGGGTTATGATATTTCTTTCTCAAATTTGTTGGTTCATGAGTTCGAATCCCACTATGGCATGGATGTTGGTAGCCGTTCGGAATCGGCTTTAAGCTGTAGGTCCCGGTCTCGTTAGCCCTCGAGATGAAAAAAGTAGACCGTAGCACTCCAAAACCAAACCAAACTCAATTATGTTGGAAAAAAAAATAATTATTCTGTACCTTCTCGTAGCATTCTACCGTCCTTGATTTTATTGTCACCTAGACTGTTGTCCAGCAACTTCATTCATTTTTACTTGTGCTGGTTAAATTGTTTTTCTTCATAAGTGTTTACCTTGTCCCGTCGAAACTCATGCACTACTGCCCACCCACCCGTAGAACTTTGTATTTTTTGTTGTCATGCCAACTCATGTTCATAGTTTTTACTTATCTATCGTTAGTATCCCAGCACTAGAGGGCTTGGCCCAGGAAGTGCTGTAGGCAATTCTTCCTGTGAGATATACAGATATATTCCCATTTAACTGCGAAAAGGATTAAAATATTTATAAAGAAAAACTTATTTCATCTGATATCTTTCAAAATGCTTTTTGGATAATATAATTCGTTTTTCTTTTATGTTTACTTTATAAATTTTGATTCGAAATGGGTCGTTCATCTAGAATGCCGTTAGGTCATTCTGAAACCGATTCTTTTAAATTCTTCAAAGAAAATATTTGCGAGAAATCGAAATGAGACCCAAACGTCGGGAAATCGGAAAATCCGAGAAAGATCCATGGAAAGAAAACAAATAAAGAGAGAACTGTAGATCGGCGTTCCGCTCTATTCATATTTAGACTATTCTTCGGTGTCCGACTAAAGGAGGTGACACTGTACTATTTCTCGTTTTATATTATCCAGAAATGGCTGTTTGACATTTTTGTTGCACGTAAAACGTATAAATAATTCTTTTCGTTTAGAGATGGCGGTAAGAGTAACATAAATCTGGAACTTTTTCGAAGATCGAGTGCTCTTTATGGCTAATTGAGCCCCGTAATGGCTCTCTTAATGTATGATATTTTGCGTCGCGCAATTAGTCACGCCGTCCGCGTTCGATCGTCTGTTTATGGGGCCGACCGTCGCCTATACATGTTTTATTCGATTGCGCTTTAACATCAAAAATGATTTAGATTATTAGCTCATGGAACCGAAGATCAGACGAAAGGCGGATCTGTACCATGAATAATTATTCTACAAGATATAACAGCAGGTTTCGTTTAAAATCGAAAGATCGGTTAAAATGGCACGTCCTACCCCTTGCCTGCAAAAGATATTTCAGGACAAAAGTGGACATTTTTTCTCTTTAATTTTCATCTTTGTTAACATCCAAATATCATAAATGAGATTATTTTTGAAAAGGAAAAATGAAACGAAATAACTATTTTCAGTGTTTTTGCATATATGGGAAATGGGAACGGATGACAGTCCTTTTGGCTCCAATGACAGCCAAATAAATCTAATAATTTTCTAGATAAACTATTACAACAATATTGTTATCTCTATCCACTGTCACGAATGCCATGTACCTCAGATTCCTTTGAATTTCCCAAATCGGCGCGAAATTGTCGCGCTGGAAAGTATATCTATCTATTGGGAAAATAGAAAATTAAATATTATGCCTTGAACAAACCCATATAACGTATCCTGTTTTAGGTGACACAAGGAAGAATCAGGTTTGTCTTGATTAATGAATTTATTTACATCTCTGCTATATACATCATTCCACAGCTACACAAAAAAAAAAACAATTTCCGATCACAGGTAAGTGATTAGCACACGTAGGCCTGAGTACCTAAACTAAAACCAGTCTCTGCCGAAATAGGGGTGATCCGACGGGAGAAAGAATTCGGTAGCTCTCGCGAAAGTTCACTGAAGTACTGGTAGACTATCAAAGCCCAGTTAGAGTTGCGAAGGAAAAATGCAAACAATTCTGAAGAGGATTATATTAGAAAAGGAAACCCAATACACAGGGTATCGTTTCAATCTCAGCAAGAGGACGGGACTTCGCTAAATAAAACTCTCCGACTGGTCGAGGCAACCTCCGAGTTTGCCGACGCGGGATACTCTCTAAAGAAAAGATCCCAAGGTGGGATTATAGAAAAAAAACTCTCCGATAGAGAGACTGGTCAAGGCGACCTCTGAATTAGCTGGTTGCTATCTAACTAACTTCTTCCCCCATCTCACCCTACCCCCCAAAAAAAAAAAATCTTCTCTCGTCTCTTTCTATTGGAGGGGCCTCACCCACAATTTCATTATTCTAGCGATGACCTCACCTTCGACCCACTGGATTGGTCCGGGTTAAACAATGATCGACTGCAAACCCAAGGATCCCTGGAATTCTTAGCGGCTACATCCGAGTCGCGGCAATTCCTTTGTCGTTCCAAGGATCCTATTTCTGGCCGTCAGTGAAGTTACCGGGTTGTCTGGTATATTGTTTCTCTACTATAGGGAACAACAATGTAGACGTCGGGGTGCCGGGGAAAAATCCTTTTGTATCCACACAAGCGAAGTCCACCTCTCAAAGCAAATTTCTTTGATGTCGACACACCGCTAAATCACGCCGTTACACCCACGTCGGTCCTCCCGGGATCGAAATACCGGTTTTTCTCTTTCTCGAACTCGGGTCGAGCGTTCCAAAAAAGGCTCATTGGCTTTGCCCGAACCAAATTCTTTGGTCACAAGCAAGGGGTTCAAAATAATCTGTGTAAACGAATCACTTTGAGCCGGCATTTTTTAAGTTCTCCGGCATAACCAAACGGACCTTTTTTCCATTAATTTCGAAGTTAACTGCTTAACCATTAGGGATGAATTGTTTGTAAATATATTATCAAATATTGATGTTCTTCAAGTATCATGATAACAATATTTCAAATTCTTCCCTGCCGATACTGGTAACCTGAATATTTCGAATTCAGGCATCCTGAACGGCCGGTATCCTGAATATTTCGAATAGATCAAAATATTTCTGCCAGTTATTGCATTTGTTTGAAGTCCACTTCGCATGGTCACTCTCGTACTTGATACAAACATGAGTCATAAAATCTCCCTTTAAAGATTTTCTAGACGGAGATTGGCAGTTTATCTCAGTATATTCCGATAGATTTGTTGAAACTTATATCGAGGGAACTTCAGCCAACCGTCGATGTCAGAACTACCTTTGTCGTAGCTGTATAGACGTTGTAAAAATGGGTTGTGTTCATGTTTAAAATATTTTATTTGTTAAATATATACCTTTGCCTGCGTGCTATTTACTTTGATATTAGTTTATTTTATTTGTCTACGTGAATTTAATGCGAAACCCGTATGTCGAAATACGAAAAACATGAAGCTGGGATACCATTTTCAGTTGCATATTTCAATAGCTGCAATCTTAATGCTGCAGTATTATTAGATCTCTTTTCTCTCTTGTTCGCTAATTGCCACAAAATATTGTTTTTTTTTTTATAGAAAGAAGAGAAATTAAGAAACATCGTTTAACATTGTCGATAAAAAAAGATGATGTACGAAGTTTTCAATTTCAGAAATGGTGTTAGATCTCGCGAATTCCTGAACCGAAGAGCAGCACCCTACTGTTAGATCTTCTTTCGGATATTCTTAATAGAAAGGATCACAATAATTATAGGTTAGAATATTTAAATTGGAATTTTTATATAATCTCTTGACCATAGTCAACCAAATCTGAACGAGGGTCATATGCGTCGGATGCTGCTGTTCTGTACCGGCGTTTGTGGGTTCGAATCTCGCTGCTGGCATGGATGTACGTAGCGGTTCAGAATGGGCTTTAAGCAACTGTCTCATTAGACCCCGTGTAGCAATACAGTAGCGATATCCAGGAACCATCCAAGCAGCCATAGTACTGATGTTCATTACGAGAGTTCAGTTATAGTGGCGAAGAGCAACGCCCTACCCGTTCGGTCATCGTGGGGCTGAAAGAGCGCTAGAGTTTTATTGAGCGGTCCCCCACATCAATCGGTTTGCGGTGCAGGAAGTGACTTATATAACAAATTTTAAGTTACTATGAACACGAAATATATTTATTTTTTTTTATTCTAAAATTCAAGGTGCATGGAAACACGGTGTAACTGAAGTAATGTATGTTCAAAGTAAGATAGCAATTGTTTCCTTGAACATTATGTTCTTTAACCCTTGAAGGACCCTTTGAAAGGACCGTTTTTGTTCAAAAATATGAAAAGATTTTCTATTGTTAAAAAATGAAGCTTCATTCTCTAAACAAATTTTAAAATATCACGATTATTTTAATAAGACGCCCGTTATTGAATACCTTTTAAAAATAATATTTTCTATAACACTTTTTTGTATTGTTAATTACTAATTTAGAAATATTCTAAGTAGTTAGAACATTTCTAAATTAGTGTTCTCATTAGTAGTTAGTGTTCTTTGTGCATTTCTTGTAAAACTTTTACAAGAAATTAGTTTTAAATATTTTATGCATAAGTTACTTTTATGCATTTCTTGTTAAAATTTTTGGGACATTCTCTATGTTTTTCCTTAAAACTTGCTATGTTTTTAAAAATTGCAAAGTATTTTCTTTTGTTTCTGAAGCTTTAACATCGGAACACGAAGCAATTGTTAAAACACATCCTTTCATGTCGTGTATAAATACTGTTTAAGGTTAGTAAAAATCGATACCGAGTTTTGTTCTATATAAATTCTAAAGATAAGAGGAAAAAATAAAAGAAATTGGTTCGTATGGTGTGACGGAATATTGTTACGCAATCCATTTTTATCGAACAGTCTGGTATTTTAGTCAAAAATTCTTTTGTAATAGCGACTCTTCTGTCTTATATGTTTCGTGTATCAAAGTTATAGTTTCTAATTAAAAGTTAAAAATTGAAATTCCACGTCCCCTTAAAGAAAGGGAACACGTAAAAGGCATAAATAAATAAATGAACGTAGAAGTATAAATCTTTCTTTCCTTTACAACGAATCCGACTTTTTTAATCCCATAACGTAGCGAAGTTTAAGCATCGTTATTTTCTGCTTCTTATGTGCTTTATTTTTAGTGTTTACAGAAAGTATGCCGTATCACGCGATTTTTTTTTTCTTGTTTGCATTTGAGATCGCAAAAAACCCTCACTTTCATCCGTTCAGTGTGCTTACGTAAAGCAGAATCTCTTTTGGCTTCTTACCAACTCAACTCTTTCTTTCATTACGGCAAATATTCTGACCTTCCTTTTTTATATACTCGGATTCGATCGCATTTCCTGCTTTCAATGGAATTTTTCGTGTGTTCAACCACTTCGACGATGAATGTTCCGTAACGCAAAAAGTCTCTATTTGTTCCATTATTTTAAGCCTAGAAATGTAAATATATGTATAGGTATATATGTATAGATATATACATATACATTGTCCAACACAAAGAGATAAGTTTTAGGAAAGTATCCTTTTTTCATACGGATGTTATGTGATGAGCAACCTGTTTTTAAGACACGCAATATAAACACTGTACTTTTATAAAGAATGAAACAGGGAGAATATATATTATTATTGAATAAAATTAACGATATGAACTAATTCATTATCAGTTAAATGATCACGTCACTGAAAATGGAGATTGCTCTATGCATTACTTAATTAGTGACGCCATTTGTATTTTGTGAAAACGCTGTTGTGGTAATTTACTCGTGTTTATTTAATTTATATTGAATTATAAAATTATAATATCTATGATTTTATTTTAAATCTATTGCAAAACTATCTAAGGCATCCGGCATTGCACATATACTATTAATGTCATCCAGTATGTATTAAGGTATGCGTCTAAGTTCGGAGAACTTTTTTCTTTAAACGTAGAAACGAGTTCCTGTTTTTACATTTTTAGATTTATTTTTTATATTATCATAGGGAATGGCACTTAAAAAATGGATTCCTGGAGAAGTTTTTATAAAATTTCTAATAAATGAAGAAAATTGAGTAAAAAAATCTGGTTTTTCCAAAAGGTCTCATTTTTTAATAATTAAATTATTTCAATATTATTTGACACAACCCATTTCTTACACACTGGACTAGCGAATCTCCTAAAATCTTTGCTTCATTTACATTTGGTAAAAAATGTGGGTCCTTCAAAATCACACACGTTGAATTTTTAACGAATTTTCATGACCTTTATAACTAACTACGAGTGTAACATCCTTAAAAATGATCCAAATTGAAAGCTTTTAGGTCGTTCACTAGTAAATACTGTCAAAAGCAGTCATAGTAATTTTCGAAAAAATAGTTTAAGAACTTTTTGAGAAATTCCATTTCAAGTTTCGACATTTTGTTAAAATACCGTTCTGAGAACAAAGCAATTGAAGTTTATGAAAACAACTTTAACTGTTAAAAATTAAACTACATGTTTAAATTTCCCCACACTTTCTTGCTTCAAAACTTTCTAATTGTCAAGTGGCTAATGATTAAAAATACTAGAAATATGTTTAACCTAATCTTCATGAAAATTTAAAAAGTTTTCTCCAAAAAATGCTTTTTAAAAGGCTTTAAATTCCCAACATCCAGTTCTGAAGTCGCTACTTCCGTTTTGTTTCGACGGCTGTCACTGATGTTTAAACAGCTGTCACTTTTCTTTAAAATGCCTTAGAGGCAAAACAAAAACAGATTTAGAAGCCTAAAAGATGAAATTTTACAATAGAGAAATTAAAAAACATATGAATTTTGGCAAAAAAAAATGACGTTTTTAACGGAGACGGATTCTTTAAGGCGCTCTCTATTTTCTTTTCATGTTAAAATGCACATGTAGGGGGCTCGTGGAAAACTTTCGGCAGGTTGGTTCGATTAAAAAATCTGTAATAAAAAAGCACGGGGTACGGAATTTGTACTTTACTTAATTTTGTTCATAAAATAATCCTGATATAATATAAATTAAATTGAAGAATAAATTTAAAAAGGAATAAACAATATGTAGTTAAACATTTGCAGCATAAATTCTCTATAACAAATCGCAAAATATATTGATTTGAGGTTAAACAGAATTCCCTATATAATAATAGCCTAAGTTATCTGTCCGCCTGTCCTCGAATTTTGAAGCGGTTGTACCTGTAATGGGTAGAGGCATCCATATTGGATTCTTGATGAGTACGGGTGGGCAACGTTCGAAATCCATCCCTTCCAGAATTTAATGCCATTATTTCGAGTCACAATTTCCCCGGTTAAGAGCAGGCGATTCAATTTATTACGCAATAAATAGGTAAAAATAACATTTTTTTTCTAGCATTTAGGCGTTATTCCTTTAACCATCTCATTGAATCATTTCTTGTTTTAAATTATTTAAATATCGTCTGCAATATTTTCTTACGTTTTATCCATATGACGTCAACAATTTTCTTTTATATTTGGCTTCAATAATAGATTAGGTATATATGTGATCATTTTAAATTAAATCATCGATTATTTTTGGTTGCCGTGAAAATTTTATCGCCGGCATGAACAACAAATTCTATCGACCTCCGGGGGGTATTGGAAATGATCGTTTCGTTCCTTTACTTCCATTCATTACTCTGGCAAAAACTTGGGGAGAACTTAACGATCATTTCGACGTAGCTAAAAAAAACTTTGAGTTATCTTTCTAAATGAATTCAACTCGATTCTAAACTGCATTCACAGCATCGGGAGACTTTAGAGGAGTAGGAAGGAAAACAAATTATTGAGCGTGTACCAGATCCTTCTCAGCGAGAATAAAAATCATTTTCTTATTTGCTTTATAAGGGACTTCACAATTCTGGAAATTAAAAAAAAAATTTACTGATACTGTCATATGACGGGTTATATACTAGTTAAATATAATAAATAAACGAGCTGTTTCAGAGAAAACAAGAGTGCTGAAAATCTTAAAATAATGTCGAAACCATCGAAATAACGTGCAATCCGTGACATCCTTTGTCATTTTGAAAACACGTTTACTCGGCTTTTTATTTTCAGCTTACTTGTGACTTCATAATATTTTTCCAGGGACCTTCAATTAAATACAACAAAAAGGGAGGAAATCGTTAACACGGTGGCTCTCCCATTTTCAAATTATTTGCCCATTTCTAAAAATAAAAAGGATTCCAGGATCCCTTAAACGAGTTCAAAAGATAGATTAAGAAATTTTCAATGGAAACATTGCTAAATCGACATCCTTTAAAATGTAACCATGACAAAATGGGTTGAAGTCGGTTGTTGCAAAAATTATGGGTTTGTAAAATAAACAAAGAAATAAAATTTCATTTATAAATATATATATATGTGTGTGTGTGTGTGTGTGTGTGTCAGGTGTGTAATTTTAAAATTAGAAATGAAAACATTCCTTAAAAGAGAGGGCGAACTTTCTGTGAAGCTTGAAGTATAGGGGGCATAACAACACTATTTAAGAGCAGAGAACCCCGAAATCCAAGAGAGACATTTTGTGGACTAGTGACAAACTGTTGGATTGAGTATAGTATTGAAATGAAAATGGCAAATGGGGAATAAGCTATTGGAATAAACTTTTCATGCCTATAAGGAATCTCTCTTTCTCATTTTAATTTGCAGGCTCTGATCGAGACATACACACACACACACACACACACACACACACACACATGTAATATATCAAAATTATTACAATTAAATTACCTATCTCAGATTCTCCTTTTCTCCTTCTCATTCTTTCATATTTATTTTCCAGCTATAAAATCTCAGAATTAACAGGAGGGTTCGCTGCTTAAATTCTTTCAAACCCGTTTCCCATAGCTACAACCTGAAATCAATGCTCATTTTCTGCCCTCCTCGCCTCATTTTTTAGCCGTCTCAATAAAATGGTTCACTTTTCCGTCGATCGGAGTCCTTTCTGACTTTTAATAACGCTGACTGACCCGCTCTCTCTCGGGAAAGAATGCGTTCCCCTCTCCTCGCTGTGGGACGGACTTCGTCATAGAAAAGTATTTTCGCGTATCATTCCTATTGTCAGAGAAGCATGTTATTCGTTAATCTTAAACAAAATTAAGTTCCACCACGAACTTCGCTACTGCCTTGTAACAGGGCCACGACGGCCAATTACTTAGGCTCCCTCGTTGGCCAGTAAGCCTGGGAAATTAAAAAAATTGACTATTTTCTACTGTAACAGGCGGATATAACTTCACAGTGTAATATATATATATATATATATATATATATATATATATATATATATATATATATATATATATATCATGATTCAGTGTAAAGACGAATGGAAAAGTCTTTCTTAATAATAATAAGTTTATTAAATCATCGTTTTATTTAATCAAACTTGCGCCATTTTCACTTTTCCGTCTAAGACACTCTTAGAGTGTTGTTGACGGTTCCATATCCACGCGCTGCTTGAAACTTATCTGTTTGCAAGCTTATCAAATCTTCCAAAATACTTCCGCCTGACCGGACGATCCCAAAAGCTTACGCGAGCGTGGATCTTTTTCATTTATTTTATTATTATAAAAGAGTTCCCTTTTTTAAAAATCGCTTTTGACTTGCGTCATTTCCAACTAGCCCTTTTTTAGACCTGACATATATATAAAGAGAAGAGGGAGGAGTTTTGAGCACTACGGTCCCCTTTTTGCTACCAGTCGAACCTACACACCCGTACCAAAAGACAGCGCCTTACTACCTGAGAAAGGAAAAAATGAATAGAAAGATGTAGATAGATGATATTCTTTTGGGACGTCAATGTAAAACAAGCCATTTTCCGAGAGATTAGGATAATGCCTCCGTCGTCGCACCAACAGGCGATGTTTCCCATCGGCGATTCGCGACCAGAAACCGATTGTGGATCGATTAATTTCTTCGATCCTCCTTCAGGAAACGCAGCTGCACGTGCGGATTTCTTTTGCTTCGAATGATGGAAAAGAAGAAAATCAATTTACATGACGGAGGGAGTAATATATGCAGGGATAATTTTCAATCGATCCGTTCTTTATACTTGTTTTCAAACTGCGCCTCGGATGAGTTTCTGCTTTTGTAACGAGATGCACGATGATGGCTTTTGGCAGTAGTCTACCCTTTACAAGTCATCGTATTTTGGAATATTTACACATACTAAGTAGGATTTCGGAGCCGTTTAACTAACCATTAAAGCCCGAATTACTTTTTAAAATCTATATTGGTGAATATGAAATTTAAGTTATGAAGCCTTTACGTCTGCCTTATGAAGCCTTAACACGTTCATCTGTACACGTTAAAAAGCAAAAGATTCTGTTTGCGATTCCTTTTCTTTCTGAGGATTTCTCGTATGGTATCGAAAACAAAATTCAGCTTGTTAAAGGCTTCATCGCAATCTAAAGTCGATCAGTTGAAACATTTTCGTTCTCCGATGAGAATTCCGCGCAATCTTCATCGGAAAAAAGTATCTCAAACGAAATCCGTTTCTTTTTCAACGCGTACAGGTTGACGTGCCTTTATGGATTCGTCGGTGTAAATGAGTTTAACATTTTTTCCTCTTGGTTTTAATTTCGCATTATACTAGAATGATTCGATAGTCATAAATGCCTTAACAAATTTTTCTTAATAAACTCAATTCAAGTTTGGACCTGATTTTCTCTTTATTTTCGAATATAGAAAGACCTTTTTTGTTGCAGTTGTTCAGATAGATATATTCGTGCCACATCGACGGTCACAATCTATTTTCATTTTTTCTGCTTTCAAATAATTTTTACTACTGAGTTACTCTACAGCAAAATACTTTCCAATGTTCTGCAACAGGCTTTCAGATAATCAAAAATGTTCTGCAGGAGATATATTTATTTTATCCTATATTTACTCTCCCACAATATTATTCCTATTATGGTACATTTTCATCTTTAACACTAAAAATATTTCATAAAACAGTGCTACCTGAAATTTAGAAAAATAATAGTGTATTAAAACCAAGACATTAACGTAGAATTGACTGTCCTGTCAATTACTTCTAGTGCAAGATATTTTGGGATATCACTACCATGGTAAAAACGGGTCTGATCATTTGGCCCAAACATGAATGCAAGGGACGTTTTTAATAATCTTCGGACTGATCTGCGTCCTGGTGAAGGTTCGTTGCAAAAAATAACTATACCAGTTTCATCCCCATCATTTATATTATACCTATAGGAAAATTTTTTATCGATTGTTGATCTCCATGATTCTCTTCTGATATAGGAATAGATATAATGTGTATTAAGTAATTGATAAATTTAGGGATCTCTGATTTTGATTCATTTACAGCTTGCACTAATATAGCTTTCATTTCAAAAAAAGATTCTATTTTGCCGAGAATGATCAATTGCATCAATAATCCAGTAAAGAAAAAGTTGATAGT